>VUQK01002814.1:9657-20781 GCA_015106715.1 Bujurquina vittata
TACTAGAACTCCTGCTCTGTGCTTTTGGTAACATGTGGCCCCTCTCTGTCTCTTGATCACAGACTTGTCTGACCTATATGTTTGAAACACACACACACACACTCACACACTTGTGTGTGTGTGTGTGTGTGGGGGGGGGGTGTCATATGCCAATCCTCCAGTATCAGTCTTTGATTTTGTCCTCACAGTATAGCTCAGCTGGGTCTGACAAATATGTGATTGCAATGTCAGATAAGAGCAAAGGTGTGTGTGTGTGTGTATGTGTATGTGTGTGTGCAGTGTGCAGAGGTATGATTACTCTGTGTTCTTCCTGTTTGAATTCGTTTGAGCACTTCTCTGTGACTGTTTGGTGGTAGGCCTGCAGCCTCATGATTAGAGGGTCACCAACCCAAACCCCGCTCCAGCTGTTCCCCTTCAATCCTTGCACAGTCTCAGTCGCAAATGGGAACAGTTTGATGACATCACCAGTCACAGAGAGGTCAGTAGAAAGCCTGCACTGCCCCTTCCCTTCACTTCTGGGATGGTGCTAATGAGGCGTGCCCCAGCTAGCTCTTGCTCTCTTCCTCTCTGTCTTTTTCCGTCTGCTCTTATTCAGCGGTCCTGCACTGTTTCAGAGTTGTCAGTTGATCACTCTGTAGACCAGAGGCACCCTACAGCTCCTGCTGGTGCCGCTTTCTAATGATTTGCATGCTGGAGCCTGATAACTCAGCCTGCATCTCAGCCAGCGAGCTGGCAGACCAGTCAGACATCTCCGTGCTTTCTTGTCCCTTAGATCTCCTCAACCCTGTTCAGCAGGAGGTAACCTTAACACAGTGTGAGTTGAATAACAGGTTTGTGTGCTTAAGGATTTATCAGCTAGATCACTCCAACGGCAACATTATTTGATACAGGCCAAATTTATTGGCTCATTGTAAGGAAGCTCTGTGACACTCTTTATTGTCTTGGGGTGAAACATCTCTTGCTACAGTTGAATAGTAATTAGTCACAAGGGACAGGCCATAGTAAAAATAAATTCACTTGTTTGTTATTGAATTAACTTGATGGCATGTGAAGGCAGGAGCTTCAGCAGGAGTGAACAAAACCAAAGAAGAAGAAGAAGAAAAAAATGTTACCAATATGCAAAATTGCTTGATTTGTTTGTTCCAGACCTGTTTTGTTTTGCTTAAAGTAGAACTCAATGTGTTTTCCTTTTTTCCCCCCAGTTAGCCACAATGAGGCTGTTGGGATAGTCATTAGAAATTCATAAACAAAATAATGATTGTACCATTTTTATCAGATGTTGCTATTTATTGTGAGCAAGCTCTATTTTTTTCATCCCTCTATGGCAGTTCCACAGAGAGTAGGCCAAGCTGCTCTCCCCTCACATCTGCTTGTGCACAGCCTGTGTAGTGAATTCACTTTGCCATGATTGAAGGCAAGGTTTTGAACTCTAGACACAGTTAAAAGACAATACAGTTGCGGTTGCATGTGACTTTGAAAACTCAAATCTTTTGCTGTTTCTGAAGGGAACTCTGACAAGACAGGGAGCGAGACTCTTTTTGACGCAGTTTTGTTTTTCTTTTAAACAATCAAAAAAATGTTGCTCACTTTATTTGCCCCTAATCAGCATGCTGCTGCTTTGGTGGCGCATTGCAGAGGTGTAAGCTATGTTCTTTTCCTGTATGGCTAAGACTTTTGTACTACAGTATGTAGCTTTCAAAACAAGAAGAAAAAAAAAAAAGACTCAGCATGCATTGAGAAAAAAAAGACCACCATTTATTTTCTCAAACCTGTTTTATTTTATCTGATGACAAATATTTGTTAAGCATTTTGTTATGCTGTGATGTTGGAAAGCCACCATGCGCCATATGTTTGCTACACCTACAAAGATATATCTTATAAGTCCCTCTCCTCCTAAAAAACAAAACAAAAAAACTGCAAACTCTTAAACCAGAAGGTGTGGCTGTGGGTGGAGATTGAGTTGTAATGGCTGTAAGTCAGTAAAGCGATGGCATGCTGAAGTACAGTTTCTATCATTGCATCGACTTCACATGATGTAACTGATGTAATCAGGATATCAGGATGAGCTCAAAGCAGATGTTGTTTTGGACTTCTCCAGACCGTCACTTTAATGTGACTCATTTGGCAAATCATTTTTTTAATAACCAGCTTCTCCTCCTCCTCTTCCTCCTTCCCAGCTCTGTGTCACTGAAAAGCATTAGAGCAGCTTGTCTTGATGAATGTAGAACTGCACAATGTCTTCAGCAATGCAGCTGGACAGAAGAGTGAAGTCAGAAATTGGAGGTGACCCAGTTGATGTTCAAACCAGGAAAAGTCACGCTGAATGAATGAAACCATTAATCATAATGTTTGGATGCTCTTATATTAGCATTAACTGTGATCTGTGGTTAGTATCAACACTAAATTAGTGTGACATTAGGCTGGTTTTTAACTGTTTACAGTCACAACTTGGGGTTAATTTTGAGCAGGCTGTGCCCACTGTCTAGCAGACACACTCAGCAGAACATGCTGAACATGTGTGAGAGATGATTGGAGAGGGAGAGAATGAAAGAGTGAATGGAGTGAAGGCTTTTCGCTCCAGAGCTCCAACTGCGCTGCACATTTTTCATTTCCCAGCAAGTTGAAAAGATCAGGTAATTGAAAAGGAGACAATCCAGCAGCCAAGGCTCCACAGATGCCAATGAAAAGCTTCAGAGATATTAGAGCATTACACTTTGGGCCCTGTCTTTGTATTTCTTTCACATGGGGCCAATGGAAAAAATGGCTTTGTAATGACAACACCTGAAAAGTGCTTTCCATCAGGCTCATGCATCATTGTCAGCGTGGGAGATGAAACTGTATTGTTTCTTTTTGGATGGGTGATATCAATGGAGAGACAGCAGGCTGAAGAGAGAGAGAAGGGGAAAGAGAGCAAGAGAAGGGAGGGAAGGATGGAGGAGAGTAACAGGGATGTGGTATCTAAATGCAAAGTACATTGAAATGTAATACAGCTCAGATGTTCAACTTCTCTCACACACACATCACCAAATACAAGAAAATTGGGCAATTCTAGACTTTTATTGCTTTTTGTGCATTTTCTTTGGCCACTGTCTGTTGATTTATGCTTCTGAGTTTTTCCAATGATCCTATGAAAAGTTGTGTCCTGCAGTGAAGTCCCACAGAGAAATCTACGCTTAATATTTATTATCAAATAATGAATAACTCAAGAAGCATAAATAAGTCAATGGTCAGATCTGAATACTTGAAAGACTCAACAAAAAGCAACGAGAGTAACTTGAAATTTATATGTGAGCTGAATAATAAGACAACCAGCCAGTCCTTTAATCAGTACATTGTGGTATATCTCTTGTATCTTGTATTCTGATATGGTGCAAGGTTAAATGTAAATGTAAACAAATTAAAATGTATTCAGCTGCATGAGGACATCTGAATACTTAACACGAACATCGAATAGGAACTCTTCATATTTTGGATGGATCTCATTTTCCCAAACATACTGCCCTCCGTCAAGCCTTCCAAGTGGGATTTGTCTAAGATTAATAGTTTTATGATTTATAGGCTGGCAGTGTGTGAGCAGTGCTGCACCTCCAAACAGCCAGATATACAATTATCCGCTGCTCTTGCCCTATATGAATGCCATTTCCCCAGCATCCCTCCTTAAAAGAGACATGGGCCATTTGTCTCCCTAGCTGCCTCCTAACCCAGGCCAATAATAAGCCATCTGCTGGATCTGAACATGAAAGATTAAAATGATATACAGTATGAAAGCTCTCTATTCAGTTGCTAATGTCCAAGATCCAGGGATGCAGAGGCCAAAGCTGTCATCTCTCTCAGGAAGAGGTAATTATCACTCTTCCTCCAAGGGGCGGCCGCTGCCTCCGCTTCAGCTTCACGCAGGACCCGGCCCCTGTACCGGCTGCCACCGGCCAAACCTCATTTAGTGGGCCAGAACAATGCCCGACCAAATGTCTGGCTAATCCCCACAATCCTTTGTATTCATTGAGAGCTGGTCGTATGGGCCTGAGGAGAGGGCCCCGCTGGTCGTGTGTACTTGTGGACGTTTGTGTGTGTGTGTGTGTGTGTGTGTGTTTTGGGGCAGGGGGTCAACTTCAAGCCCACAGTGCTACAGGCGAGGCGGGTGATTATCTCACTCACTGTCATTAAGGCTTCGTTTGTATGAGTGTGTGTGGGGCACATGAGTGTGCTTGTGTGTGTGTGTGTGTGTGTGTGTGTGTGCACTTGCATGGGTTAGAGGCTGTCACTTGTAAAATATGGGAGATTAGAGTGAGACACATTTGTTGCGTTAGTTTGATCTACATCTAAGAAACAGTGCAAAGCGGGGCAAGTTAAATTGGCTGCGTACAGGCTAAGCAAAAAAAAAAGAAAAATAGACAATTTTTTACACAATGACCAAGTCTGGACTTTTCAAATAAAAATTTTATTGTTTTATTTCAGGATTTGTTATGGCAGCCATTTTTCATTGGCTATGAAGCAGCCTCTCTGTATTACCAAATGTATTTAAGAAATAAAAAAAAATTAAGCTACATTGCCATCAGACCACACGTCATCCTAATCCTTACTCCAGAGTAAAGGAGAGAATAGGGCATGAAAATGTTCTAATGTTGTTCTATTCAGTTTGTGATGATGGCACACAGAAAATTCTTTAGAGCAGGAGTGATTTAGAAGAAAAACACAATGCGTTAAAACAGTGCAAATATGTGTCTTAGTTCTGGGAATGGGAATGAGAACCAGTTTCAGGTTTTCAAGTTTCTAATGCTCTCTCTCTCTCTCTCTCACACACACACACACACACACACTCACACTCTCTCTCACGCGCGCGCACACACACACACACTGATGGATGCATTTGGGGTTCAGTATCTTGCCCAAGGAAACATTGACCTTTGGACTGGAGGGGCCAGTTTCAAACTGCTCACTTTTCTGATTGGTAGATACACAACGTCACCTCTTGAGCCACAGCCGTTGGGTTGATACTTTAAAAAAAGCAATACCATATTCCACAGAGAAAATGTATCAGAACTGGGCAAAAGAAATGATAAAAAAAAATAAAAATAAAAATTTATGGGCACATTCCATAATGGAAAGTATGTGCCGGGACCCCTGCTGGACCACTGCAAGTAAAACAGCCTTTGTAGACATCTGCATTGATAAAAATAGATGTCTGCCAGTCACATGTGAGATGGACAGCTGCAAAAAAACTAAAGCACTTTCTTTGACACATTGTAAGACTTCTCAGAAGACTTAGTCCAAAAGAATTTTTTGTTTGTTTTTTGTAGTTTCTGACTTTTTGTGTCATGTTTTTGATGCCATGGTGTTTCTACAGTGGAAAGGTAAAATAAGCATTCACAGTGAATTTTGTCAGTTTTCCACAGTAATGCAACACAGTGTCTAAAAATACATTTGCTGCTGAAAACTTAATAAAGTTCTATTAAGTAAAATATTTTCACTGTTTTGAGTAAGTGGAACAAAATGTTGGTATTTGAATTGCACCAGGTATTAAAAATCTCAGAAACAATCTGTCATAACTTTAAAAAATAAATCTGCACAGATGCCACTGGAGGTAAGTATTTATTTTAGTGAACTGATCTTTGAAGTCTCCATCATCACCTTATTTAGCACAGAGACCATCTCAAGAGACATAAATCCTGTGCAGTGTGGTCCAAATATGACAGCCACCTTTGAGCCACCATACCAGAGAATTTGTCGTCTTTTATCATCATGTTTTTATGTCTCCTCTTCCATCCTCGTCACATGTTTTCATCCCTCACTGGTCACAGTGTGTAGTACTGTGGAAAATCAGGCTCTGAGCAGTGAGCTCTAATGGGAGCATAAATTAATTTTCCACGTAGACCAGGGGCCTGAATGCACTTACAGTCCCCAGAGCTTATCGAGGACCAGTTAAAACAGAAAGAGCTCAGCGTGCAGTTGGGCTGGGTGAGGAGATCCTGCAGAGTTCTCCCTGTTAGCTGAGCCTGGCTATCTTTTCTTCCCACCAATGCGCAACTCATCTTCTCCCTTCTCCCCCATTAGATCCTCTGACACCCCTCCCACCTTCCAACCCCCACCCCCCACTCATCCTCCTTTCACAGTCAGAGAAAAAACGCTCCCCTCATTCTCCTTATCGTAATACAAGCCTCAATTATGCATAAACATGTCAATTTGGCCGTTCAAAGAGGAGTGACACGGAATCCAGTGGAGGGAGCTGTCTGAAGATATATCTCAGACAGTGACAATGGGAAGCTTAATTCACGTCTTAGTGACTGTCCTGTCTCTCACACCTACTTCCCATGTGACCCATCCTCACAATCCGGTTATTGAACGCATCTGATAGAACTTAAACCTAGCCAAGTGAAATACCACGATACACTCCTTATTATATTTTTACATCTCCCAACATTGCTGCTTTCTGTCATTGCTGCTGGGCTCCATCGTTAGTCGAGCTTGGATGAAGCGGCCTTCTGGACTTTTGTTGACCTCAGATTTTCCCTATCCTGTTGAAATCAGCATTATCTGAAGCTGTGGTGAACCTCTCGCTGCGCAGCTTTCAGAGTCTTGCCGTTGTACAGTTGTTGTGCTACAAAATGTTTGAATCAATATGCTTGTCTCCAAGCTCGGTGCTTTTACATCTTCCCCTCTCTAATGCCTCACTTCTTGCATGTTTAAACTGGATTGTGAAAAAGAGAGAGAGAGAGAGACCACCCCAGCCTCTTCTGTCTTGTTCTCTTTACCTTATCCTCTGTATTTTTTTCCCTTTCATCTGAGTCCAACTGTACCTTCTCGGTGAGACGACATGAGTAAATGGTTCTGTCAGGCCTCCTGAGTGGATTAAAGTGGCCTTCAATTACCTTCATCATTGACCTTATGAAGCTGGTTAACTGCAAAATCCTTAACCCTAAACTCAGTCATTGTACACTCTAATTCAGTCTAACACACACAGGGTGACAAACACACATTTGTGTTCACAACATTATAAAGGGGATGAAAATGACTAGGAAAGATCTATAATGAAAAAATAGGTTAGGGCTAAAATAATTCATTCTGGAAGTTTCCCTTTTTTCCGATTTTGGTCGAGATCAAAGCGTGGTTTCAGGTCTAATTAACCAAACGAATGCAGATCCCAGACCTTCTGGCTGCGGGTAAGGCCTTGGAGGGATCTCTTGCTGAAAATCCACATTAGATTTAAATAATTAATATGACACCTTGAGCTCCGCAGAGAAAGAGGGGCTCCATGTTGGAGTTTAGAACAATGTCACTGCCAAGTGTAATGCTGTTTGTCTCCATGAAAATGAGCAGTGGAGAAAGCAGCCACTCTATTGTACTGCCCCCTTGGCGGATCAGGGGACTGCTCTCCCCTTTGTCATGCTAACAGGGAGCTTTAAGGGGACGTTGGTAAAGAAGGCCTGCGGCCTGGTCTCCATTCCTTTCTGGGCCCGGCTGAGACAAGCTGGGCCTGGCTCTGGGGACTTGGCGCTGGGGTCATTTTATGGTTTTTAATCCTCTTAATCCCCGTTAGAAGGGGCTTGGTGGAGACAAATCTGCTCCCAGAGGTCCTTAGGATTCAAACGCTGCGCTTGAGCGACTGTATCATTTGATAACAACAATGGTGGAGGAGAGAGAAAGAAAGGGAGAGGGACAGACGCGGAGAGAAAAAGGAAGAAAGATAGAAATCTACATCAGGATTGAGAGAAATAGATTTTTATCTTTGCCCTCTGGTTATTATTCTGTCAAATGTTACCTTTTGCGCTTTAGTCTTTCAAAGTTTGCGTCAGGGTGAATAAATCGCAGAGGATTCACGACATATACACACATAAACACCAGGTCTGAATCTCATGCTAATGACCCTTATGTTGCCCTGCGGTCCATTACGAAATGCACTGCGTGGACAGCACAGCAGCCCATTTTCAGAGCTCAGAGAGGCTGCGGAGCCTGGGATAATCCAAAGGGTCCTATTCAAATTAATACACTCCTGTTAACCTCATCTCAGACAAGCTCTCGTCATTATCACTCAATTAAAACTGCATATATGAACAGGGTTGGGCTGGAGAGGTCTCAGTCTGTCTGAGCTTAGTGACCAAATAGTAAGGCCAGGAGGGAGGCGGGCCACAGTGGGAGCTAAAAACATTGAGTGATCAGAACAAATGGAGGCTTATCTTACACTAACTAATCAGAAGGACAGACACAGCACACCAGCTGGAGATCTGACAAATAATAACTACAAATTAGAAGGATATTTAGGGTTATTAAATTGCATAGCTAAAATGAAATGGTTGACTTCATTTTTAAATGTTGATGTTCTTAAAAGGCAGATTTAGGATCGTACCTAGTGGCTGAGGCGAGAGCTTGTGGGACTATAAATACTTTAAACAACACTCAAATCACTTTGAGTTGAAAGAGTATGAGAGGGGATGGTTAGGTTGAGTCACAATCTCCAATGGCTCACCAAGAAACCCAAACATAGCCTAGAACGTTCCTTTTGTGGAGAATGACATGAAAAATTTGAGTTTGTGGTCAGCCATTTTTTGACAGCAGAAACCAAAGCATGGAATGAAGCACAGGAAAAAGAAAAGTACTAAGGGAGAGAAAGTGATTTAAGAATAATTCTGACATTGTGAGTTTTCGTCTTTAATGTGACAGATTTTTTCTTGTATTCAACCACATTCCTGCTCCACTTCATACATATGGATAAACACGCACTTACAGTATTTGCTCCAAACCCTTCCTCAACTTATCCTCTCTTCTTCAAATTGCTCCCCAGATCTATTCCCTGCTAATGCACCCAGAGTGGGGTATTGGGATGAGCACCTTCAGCGCTGAACCGTGGTGTGGGAACAGGCTAGCTGTCTGTGTTCTGCATATTGCCTGCAGCCAAAGACTGAGAAGGAGCGAGCAAAACAACAACCACAAGTCTGGCCTGTCTGCAGAATGCCAGGACTGCTTAGTGGTTGGCAGCTTCCAACACACCAGGGGTACACTGCTGTCATTCGCTGGGAATAAATGCTTGAGATCCCAAATTCCACAGGCAGGGCACATGTTACTTGAAATGAGGAGGGTAAATCACTCTCTTTGCATACGTAATGTTGGGTTTTGAATTGTGTGCAGGTACTTGCTTCATAGCTGAAACCTCAAAATGAATTTAAAAAAAAGAATACACATCCTACGGTTGGTGTGGCCTAACTGGAAGCAGCTGGAAGTATTTACGTGAGCAAATCTGTATATTGTTCTTTTTTGGCTCCACTACACCTGCTACTCCATGTTACGGATGGCAGGTAGTTTGTTAAAACTATCGTCTGCAGAGATCTTTACGTGAACTGTTGCCTCCTGCCAGAAGGTTTTTCATCACACTAGGAGAACACAGCTGGTATGTATCCTTTGCAGCTCTTAGTTTCAAAAATAGCCCTTATTGCTTGCTCATCAACATATAAAAGTACTATTAAAGCTGTTGTAAGTCAGTAAAGCGCACTAGACCTGACTGCTTGACAGTTTTGCAATACCTTCTTTGACACATGAGTAAGGTTACTTTTTTTGTATCATTGCCAAGTAATGCAAGTATGTAACTATAATTGAATAATTATAACTTTAGGATATGTATTCAAGACATTCAAAATTTACTTTCACTCCATGAAAAAGTTACAGGCTCTCAAAGTACAGAGGGGCTGGTCAAAATTTTACCTTTTAATTCACGAGGATCTCGGGATCAGTGGATTATCTGAGTATGACCAGGAGATGAACACAAGTGTCAGAGTGCAGATGCTCCCATCCAAAGTTTTAATAAAATGAGCACCGGGGACATGCCAACTTGTGCAAAAGAAAACTGCTTGCTGAACAAGCAATAAAGCAACACATTATGCTGAGAGCATCCACTGATCCTGAGACCATCTGTGATGCAGGCCTCACTGCATTCTGAGATTGGAAGGATTTTGGAAAATGTCTTAAAGTTATTTGATCAATGTGATGCGTCCAAACATTTATATAGAATGTGTGAACTACAGTTTTGTTCCTCCATCTTAAAGCTGCATTCGTGAGTTGAAACAAAAAATGACAAATATTAGCAGGCCTTAATGAATTATTGAAGTTATTGTAAAAAAACCCAGCAGATTCTGAGGAAATCATGAGGGAGGAGTGAAGTGACTTGTTAAAATAGTGCTTAAGCTAAAGCATTACATCAAATCCCAGCAGAATGTTAAAAAGAAACTAAAAATTTAGCTTTTATTAACATCCTGAATCGGTGATGACATTTCATTGTATGCTAAATAAGCATGGTCATACATTTTAAAGGAGTTCTCAGCATATCGCTCACAATATTGGCAGTAGGAAAAGAAACTTTCAGGCAGTAGATTTATGCCGTTTTTACTTTACAAAGTTGTTGGGAAAATCCAGAGGAAACATTTTTTTGCTGTGTAGATAGAGCATCTTATTTTGCATGGAGCTGCAGGATAGTGTTTGGCAATATGTGTATTTTCTAAGTAGCAGCTATTAATCACACATCTAGCGATATATTACTGGAGCAGTTTTCAAATATAATTTATTACTATTTTTTTAGACACCAATAAATAATCAAAAAATGATATTCAGTCACTGCCCTCTTTTGTTAAATTAGTCAGAAGGTACATGAAATGGCTTAACTCCAATTGCTCTTTGCTATTAGTGCAACCTTGAAACAGTTGAATTCTCAAGGAGACAGGCCAATAAATTAGCAAAATAAATTTACAAAAGCTGCCTAAAAAGAATTCTCATCCAAGAAAAAAACACTTGGTGACAGACTCAGCCAATCACCAGTGGTTGTATGGGTGTATTTGTCCATTTGCCTATTTCTATTGCAGCCTCTGAGCTACGCCACACAGCACCAGCTGATGTTTTTAGTGTTTGATATATTTATTCAAATTTTACATTATAAAAACTTTTACAGAGATAACAAGTGTACAAGAAGTGCCCTTTAAGAGAAGAACAAAAACGTATGTAAGTATCAAAAATGCAAACAAAAAGGAAAACAGAAAAAAAAAAAAAAAAAACAAAAACAAAAAAAAAACACCCCCCCCCCCCCCCAAAACCCACCCCGATGCAGTGTGTTACAGTGGGTGGGGCAGCATCCCTCCACCCCAAAAG
>VUQK01002815.1:3959-43972 GCA_015106715.1 Bujurquina vittata
GTTTTTTTTTTTTAGACAGAGAGGCTTTCCCCTGGCAAACCTTTCAAACAAGCCATACTTGTTCAGTCATTTTCAAATTGTACTGCCTTTTGTCCTGAGACAATTGTGGCATCCAAATGGCCAAAGTTTATGCTTTTATAGGAGTGGTCACACTTGCTGATGACCATCTAATCAACTGAATTTAGCTGTAGCTCTTAATTGCTATGAAAGCAGTAAGAGTGAACTTAATTGCACAGGACTCTGTGTAGTCCTGTGCAAACTTTCTTGTTCACATATTGTATAAAGACAACAAATGCTTAATATAACAGTGCTGCACCTCCTTAGATGGGAATCACAAAACCACTTGGAATAGAACTTGAAGAGAAAAGATAACAGAGCAGAGCAACTTAAGGGTATAAATAACAATGAGAAAGCTCAATCTAAATGTGTCATTTTAGTAATGTTTTATGATCATGGCGCACACTTAGCAATAAGTGCTAATAATGGAATAACTGCACGCAATGTTGAAACAGAGCTTCCAAAAGTAGTAAATATGAGACATAGCTAGTTACAGTTGACATTGTATTTTCTTTTGATCATTAATCTATGAACGGATGAGTAACTTGTCTAACATGAGGTCAAACAGACAATTTCCTTGTCAGATTGATGTAATAGACAGTTTTCTTTTGTTGGAGTCTTTCCGCTATGGTAGGTGGGTAATTACTGTCATTGATAAATAATCTTGGGCCAGCCCCATAATAATCAGTCCCACATGTGCTTGGCCTTCTTAAAGGAAAGGCTCATTTGCCACTGGGATTCACAGTCTGAACTGCTTAGAAGGATGTAATGGAGAGCAATTTTCTTGTCTTGGGGGGGCTGAGATGGGATAGGTTAGCCCGGTCATTTTCCATTGCCTCTGCACATCAAATCTCCAAACAAGGACAACTCTGATTTCAGATCTACTTCTTTTTTCCCTGTGGGCAGTAAGTAGTTTTCCGGGACACAAGGAAGCATTTTATTGCTTTACCAGTGTCTTCAAGTGTTATGTTTAAATTGTAATTTCTCAATTTCTTATACAAATAACAAAATTGACCAGTGTAATCTTTTCCCCTACTGAAAAATGATACATCTTGGCTGATATTTTTAAATAACACTTAAGACTAAACAAATACTATAATTTCAAGAGAAATGGCTGGGTACATGGGCTGATGAATTGGTTTCTATGCATTGTTGGCAAAGCCATTAGATGACTTCTGGATACACAATGCAAACCTAAGCCTAAATCCCTGCAAACCTAATTAAAAGAAAAGAAATATACAGTTGGTTCTTCGCATTGTATGTTTAGACTGTCTAATTACATCCAGTGGAATAGATTCCAGAGAGGGGAGTCCCCAAAGAAGACTGCAATCCTCTAAGAGATTTATATGTTTATAGAAAATTGTGAGTAGCAGACTAATGTTCAGGAAAAACTAGAAAGCGAATGCCCACGCTGGAAATATTGTGCTTTGCCAAGATGTAAACGCTAAATAGTCCATCTGTCTGTGCTCTTCTCACTTTGGAAGAGCCGAGGAGCCACCATCTGCAGAACTGCGTCAGCAGACACAGTTCTGCATGAAATAAGACACAAAAAAATTATATTTTGTTTTTGACAATTTAACAATGTATTTACAAAGTTACATTTATAGTGAAAATACTAAACCTACTTTCAGCTGTTCTCTTATTCACAAGGGGCCACCGCACCTCTGTGTGTTTGATTTGGCAGAGTTTCCATGCCGGATGGCCTTTCTGTCACAATCCCAAAGGATTTGTGTCCCCTCCTGGGATTGAACTGGAGGGGTCTTTTGCTTGTTGCTACAGTATGGCTCCACTATATAGTGAAAGTCCTTACAATGTAAAATAAAATGTGTGTGTTCACTTGGTCCTGTAACTGACTGGTTCACATGAAATCTGTCTCACCAATTAAATCCTGACATGTTTTGATAGTATTGTTTGACTTAAATGTCTTTGCAACTGACAGTCTACAGAAATCAATACGTGACAGACAACATGCACTGTGAATATAAAGTTTTTCCTCGCCTAGCTGTCTTGACAGCCAGTAAAATGAGATGTTATGCCTAACTTAGTTCACACACCTTTGTCTCTCTTTCAGACTTCAGCTGTGTTGGGCCCCGTTCCAGAAAGCAGGTTCAACAAAGTCTGAGTTTAACCAAAGCCTCTGAGTTGATTACCTCTGAGATGGGACTCTGAGATGAGTTTATAGTTGACTTTATTCACTCAACTCGGAGTATGCCCCCCTGATTAAGTATGTGTGCAAGTAATTAAAGGAAGCCATCATCAGTCGTGCTCCAATACCAAGATTCCCCAATGGCAATGAGTAAATAATAAGCAGAGCTTCAATTTTAATCCAGGGAACCGAGAGTTATGAACATGTGTGGACCATGAAATGTATCTTAAGGATCAGAAAGGGTGGGGAGGCTGGAGCCTAGACACAGTTCACCAAGTACTGTGTGTAAAATCTCACAACTATCTCATAAAAATCAATTTTAAGTTTATGATAATGCATCAGTTTGCTGGAAGAGATAATTACACACTAATGTGTGTATTTATGACTGCAACACTCTTTTTTTCTATAAAATAACCTTACAAAAATTACTTACTGTACCTTTAAATCTAATTATTCAGTTGTAACCTGATAGGGACAAAATGCAGATGGCAGGAACTGAGGATACAAACAGATAAGACACCTCTTACCTGATAATAGTCCGACTCATGCTCTGCACTTTGACATCAGCCATACAAATGAGGAAAATAACCTGAGTGTGAGTTACTTGGTTCAAATGCAGCAGGAGGGAAAGAGTCAGAGAGAGGCTTGGGCTTTGTTGGGAAAAAAAAAAAAAACTACCAAAGAACAGGTTAGGTTCACAAAGTCTGTTCCCCCAGCAACTGAATCAGAGTTGAAGTTAACGCTCTTTCTGGAAAAGAAAACGCAGAGTTTCTCTCATCTCAGGGTCAAAAGGGAAAACTAATTTTTTTTCTCACTAAACCTGCATTTTGGAATGAGGCCCTGATCTGTGCCTTGTTTTGTGTGCGTGTCTGCGCGCGCATGCATGCATGCGTGTGTGTATTTTACTTTTCTTCTCCTCCTGTTTGTTCCTGTTGCTTTTTTCTTTTCTTTTTTTAACCAGCCTGTGCTTTTCTGCACCTTTGCCTGCTGCTGTTCTTGTTTGTTTTCATGGACTTTCATAGTTATTTATTGTGCTCGGCTTTGGTTAATAAACCTCACCTTATGTTTTTGCAAGTAGTCTCTGTGCTTGCATTTGGGTCATATACTGAACCAATCCTAGTATTTGGTAATTTACCACTGAAAAAATTTTAAACACTTGACCTATAGTGAGAGGATCTGCTGACTGAGAGGTACACTGGAACTTCATATTGAGTTTTCCTTTCATTTGTCACACATCTATAATGCATTTCTTTAATTTCCACTCTTGCGTGTACTTGTTCTTCCTTTGGCCTCTGTATGGATCAAGTTCTTCAGTTTGATTTTACCAAATAAAGATAAAAACTAAAAACTGGTGTTATTTTTTATCATATTTTACATTTGTTAGATTGAGGTATAACTGAGTTTTTGTAATAACTTTTACAAATGGAGATAGAAATAAAAAGCAGACTGACCACAGAGCTACTTTTTGCATTGTCAAAAGACACTTTTCTCAGTCATCGTGATAATCCATCTGCTATGTTCAGTTCATTATACAAATTAAAAAATGAATTTTATTCAGTTTTTGTATTCAGCTTTAGCCACAGCAGGGCCATTAACATAATATTAACTTTCAATTAATAAAAAATATACTCTGCTATTTCACTGCAAGCTTTTACCCTTTTATTGATACGCCTACATGTGACATCCCTGAATTTAGGGAAATTCAAAAATGAGAAAATTGTCTGCTGTCGTGTTTGTTTACTTTGTTCAGTGGTGAGGGGGTGGACAGACTATTATTTGAGATTTTGTACAGTGAAAAGATGTTGTTTGCAGTCACGGCAGCTTTATAGTGTGTGGGGAGGTGGAACAAATAAGTCAGAGACAGAAATTAATGCAAAAGGAATAAAATCCAAACTGTGGACAGACTTTAGGCTTGTCAGAGCTGAGCTCACAAAGTAAAGTAAAGCAACTGTCAGTCCCCACGAGCAGACCAGAGACAACGCTATTATGACAGTGATCAGAGCTGCAAGATGATACTGGCTCTAAATAAAGATGCTTTAATATAAAATAACATCACATTCAAAAATGAACTGACTGTTCCTGGTAAAGAACTACACAATCTATAACGAGTTATCAGTGTTGAGAAGGTGTTTTGCCCAGAGATAATTACAATAACAGCACCCAATGGCAGCGTGATTGCTCCCAGGTGACATTGCAGGTTATTAAATTGTCACGGTGCACCCTGTTTTGGAGCTGCAGACACTTAAACTTGCTGCCCACAAGACAGACTCGCAGTTTATCTGCTCCATTTGTTTGACATCTTTACGACATACCGTATTAACACAACCTAATTTCATCTGAGCCTCAATGTCTTCTCTTGGCTGTCTCACGGAAATCCTTCAGGGTTAGGTTAGGACTGCTGGGACGTTTGTCTCGACCGAATTACACCAAGTGACATTTCTTCCATCCTATCATGTTTTCCATTTCAAGTTTGCAAGGAAAAGCGCTTGTGACAAAGTTTGAAAAGTGACACGTGAATTAAGGACAATTATCATAAGAATTTAGTTTGGAAATGTCGCCCACAAGTGATTCAATTGTGAGATGGGGCTTCACAAACACGCCCTGACTTTCTTAACTTGATTACAAAGCATTATGTCCGTGACAGAGGGAAAAACAAAACTGTGGAGTCCAACTTCTGATCATTTATTCATTCATCTTCATGATAGTACGATTTATGTGATCTGTTAGCAGAATAAATCAGGGATGAAAAATCAATCAAATTAAGCAACTAATAGCTTCCTTAATGTCTTTGTTTGTGCGCAGATGACACTCTCATCCAGCCGTACAGCAAGAACCAATCATATTAATTATCTTCCAAATAAAAATTCTCTATTTATTTCAAATGAGCTCTTAAAACCAACTCATTTGAATTCACAGGTTCTTCTATTCAACATCAAACGGAGCCCACTCTGTTTTTGGCACTAATGACCCCAGCCATTATATGAGGGCATGCAAGTGTGCATGTAAGAATGTGTGCGTGAGTTTAGCTTGAAAAAGTGGTCATCTTTATCCAAAAAAAATTACAGGGACAATGACTTCAGTTTGAAATATAATACATGTGAACATTTGAATGACAAAACCCTTTAAATCAAAAGCTATGCAAAAACAAAACACTTGTTTTAGTGTTTGCAGAGCAATCTGCCAGCTGGTTCAGAAGCCTTATGTTTGATGAGAAACCAGCAGTTTTATAAGAAACTATACAGATTAATGCTGGAGAGCGCAGCATTTCAACACTCTAATTCTTACCACTCCTTCTTAATGTTCACTGTCAGGTGATGTAACTCTCAATGGCAACAGTTTTAATTAGAGAATATTCCTGGAAGGCACCTCTGCACACATTACGAAAACAAACAGAAAAGGCTAATAATTACTGATACTCACATCTTGCAGGGAGATCATAGCCGCAGGTGATCTTGGCTTTGCCAGTTTCACAGCCATTTAGCGAATGACACTCGTCATACAGACAGGACCCAGCCGCTTTGTGTATGCAGCCATCAACTGAAACAAACAGACATACAAAGAGAGGTAAGAGCCTACCTGAGGAGAAACATGTAAAACTAGGCACTCAACATATCCCAAGCCAGCTGGGCTAATTAGGAGTTTGTATGCTTTATCATGAGAAAACAAACAACCAGCAACAAGCTGAAAATTATGTTTATGAGTTTGATTCCAGTTACTGAATGTCTACGTTTTCAAATCAGCTCCCTGGTGCTGTATCTCCTCTCTATAGGGAGGCTGTGTCTGCCATAGAGTGCTGTGCCTATTGCTGGTAAATATTGACAAGCTTAGGAATGAAATTAGCTGGGCTAGGATCTAATAACGCCTCCGCACACAGTGAAAATGAGACTGTTCTTCCTGTAATCTCTCTACTCTGTCAACAGCGATATGCAGTCCGATCATTAACTGTATTTTCTGGCCCGTTGTGGAATTCACCCTGTTCTCTGTGGCGAGCCTCTTATGATGTGGATCTGTGTTCTGATTCTGTCATGCTCCCTGTTGATGTGTGTGTCCTGGTTCTATGGAGACCCCTGGCCCCCGCTCTTCTAAGGTTTTAATTTTACCGGGTTAAGGCCATGATACATCTGATTGATGGCACGTCTTACAGGGGAAGGCAGAGAGATAGAAATCCGCATTACCCGTCTCTGAAAGCCTGACATCCCCCCAAGAGCATGTTATCAATCACACTGAAACATGATAAAATCCTCCTCAAGTTGTCCTGTAAAAATCCTCAACAGCCATTAGAGGAAACCAGAGGTAGGAGGAAATGGTAGGAGTTGGACAAACTGACATGCCCATTTTTTGGTTGTTCTTTGTTAAAACTTGATCGATGGAGGAAAAAAGTCTCCCAGACTAACTTTATCTATCGAAGCTAAAACAGCTGATAGTTAAGATCAGAGAATTAACAGCCTGCCAGGATAACGCTAAAATGTTTTGTAATATTCAGATTAATCAAAAATGTGTCGGATCACTATTTTTATCTATAATCTAATAATTATTCCTATACAGAGCCAAAATAACAGTGAAATTAAAAAAAAGGCTGGAAATTTGTTATAACCTGTCTTCTAAAATCTATTTTGTTTCACATCATCAACACAGACAAAAGGTCTTTTGATGAGGGATGGTCTTTTTCTCAGCTCCTTTCAATTTCTCAGAGATGAGTCAACAACAACAGCTGGGTGGAAGATTTTCTAGCTCTATCAATCATCTTTAATGGACTGAGGGACAGGCAGTTGACAGAGACGAATCCTGATGGCTTTTCAAAAAAGTAACAAGAGTTTGACAGTGATGTGGATATGAGGAGGGATCGTTGTGGTGCCAATGAAAGCTACTCAACACAAGAGCAGATGTAGCGCTGGCTGCCGGCTTGGCGTTTTTTATAATATCCACTATGCAAACAAGATTGTCCATGATCATGAACAACATTTATGTGAATCTCTGCAAATATGAATTGTTAAAGCCTGCTCAGCTGCAAGCTTGAATATTTGGCACACATACTACATTGCCAAAAGTATTCGCTCGTCTGCCTTCATACACATTTCCATTCTTAATCCACAGGATTTAATATGATGTTGGTGGTAGGATCAGAATCTGGTGTAAATGACACAAAAGTATAGATTTATCTTGTATCAAGCTGTTTGGGCTACTGATGGCGGTGTAATGGGTACACTTTGGGCCCCTTAGTGCCAACTGAGCATCATTTAAATGACACAGCCCACCTGATTATTGTTGTTACATGTCTATTTCCTTTATGGCCACAGTGTACCCATACTTTCAGCAGGAGAACATGCCATGTCTCAAATCTCAAAATTTCAAATCATCTCAAATCAGGTTTCTTGAACACAGTGTGCTCAGTGTACTCAAACGGCCTCCACAGCCACCAGATCTCAGTCCAACAGAGATCCTTTGGAATGTGATGGAACGGGAGTTTCACATCACAGATGTGCAGCTGACAAATCTGCAGCAACTGTGTGATGTTATCGTGTCAATATGAAGCAAAACCTCTAAGTAATGTTTCCAGCACCTTGTTGAATCTACGCAACAAAGAATTAAGGCAGTTCTGAAGGCAATTAATTCTTTAAAAAAGAACATTATAGTCTGAAATAAGGAAGGAGACACAGTTTAGCTAATATCTTTAAGGACAGGTTTGGAAAATATTATACTGCCCTCCTCTGTTGTACAGAGTTCCAGTGGGAGTCCGTCCTCCACAGACACTCATCACTACTGAGCATAACCGATCTTTTACCTATGAGCACCTCAGGAACATGGAGAACAAAAGCACATGGGATTCTGTGTTTTATCTCAGTAGCTGAAAAATAAGATGGCCGATAATAGCCTCTGATTTCATTTCCCTCCGCCTCCTGTTCACAGTTGCATTAGCTACTTTTTCTGAGTGTGTCACTGCGCGTCTTATGCCAGCGAGCCCCTAAAAGCCTGGAAATTTCTTCACAGTGCCTGGAAATACAAGACATGCTAAACTGTTCTGGGTGATTGCCAGAATCTTGGATGGTAAAGCCACAGATTTAATTTACCTGCTTTACTTCAACCACTTCACATAAATGGATGGAATACAGCAGATGCATTGTGGGTAATTTTGCATGTTTATTTCTGTGTCTGAGAAAGCGATATATAGAGAGGAGTGGAGAAGCACAGAAACAGGGAGAGGTTTCAGATGTACTTTGTAATTTGAAATTAAATTGCAGAGTGGAGGCAATCTAAACTTGATTGCGAGTACAGTTTTCTCTGTCCATTATTTAGGCAACTAAAAGCAGATCTGAGTTCCCATAAGTGGAGATATGACCCACATGCAATTTGGCCATCAATTTATTTTCTCATTTAAGTGGGATCTCACCATTATTCCCTGCAGATTTCTATTATGGATGCCTGCAACATTACAAAGACAGTCTCAGATTTTCATTAACTAAGAATGGCATTAACATTCACCTGAGAAAAAGGACGAGTCTGTATGCTCTCCTTCACAACAAAACATCAAAGCAATAAAAAAAAGTTTTATTTTGATTATCTACCTATTTAAACATCAGGGCAACATTGTTTATTCCAATATTTTACAGCTACAGTCTAAGCTCAGTGCTCAATTCTATGTGGCTAAAGATGTTTTGTGATCATCCACAGAGACTCATGTACACCATTGTGCCTGTGTCCCTGTTCCATTATACTTAGATGCAGTGATCATTCAAATGCTAAATCATCATCCTGATGCTGCACCTGCATCACACCACTAAGACGATCGAAGTGACCTTTTTTCATCCCAGCTTTTAGGCTGAATCACATGTCAAGCAGAAGCCTTGAGATGAACATGTGCTCAGCTACATGATGCACAACCAGTGGTGCGCAGTGCTATATTTTAACTCCTATTAGGACTTCTTTACAGAAGACATTTCATTTAACTGGTTTAATATTCAGGTGGCAGCATCTGCTTCTATCAACCCCACCACTGGGCTTCCTCAGCCCCTGCTGAAAAATATAACAGTTAATACCTCATCTATCTCTCTCCTCGCAGCCTGCCACTGCTTTAGGCTGGGCCTATGTGGGACAAAACATTTATTCATCTTCTCTGAGTGCCTTGCTCAGAAAAAGCTTCCCAGAGCAGCCACTCCAGCAAGTCCACACAGCTAATGAAGATAACTTTGAGCAGTGGCTGGACAGCATCTCTCTGAACACATAATGGGAACTAGGAGAGAGCAGGAGACAGAGGGAGAGACATATTGAGAGAGACAAAGGAGACAAGAGTGTGTGCGTATGAGTGTGTGTGTCAGTCTAGAGCAGTTTGAATTAGTTACTCAGCTGTAACCTTGGCTCCTGCCATTGTTGAAGACACCTCTACCTCGTCCTCTCAAGGCTCCGTTCCCACATGCATTAAGGGACTCAGCAAAGCTCTGCTTACTCTCCCTGGGCTTCTCCCAGGCAGCCTGAAAACCAAGGGCTTTCAATCGCTCCCTCAGACACAATGAATACCTGCTCTGCTCTCATTACAATACCCTGCTTTTCAGAAATAGTGTCAGCAGCAATTTTCTCTCCTAATTATTTTCCTCTCCTCTGAGGGTTAGGTTCAGGACTGGAGCCAGAGAAGGCAGGCCAGGGTGGGCAGGAAAGGGGGGGTTCTGGATTTTACCTGGCAGGAAATGGAGAGGTCTGAATATCAGTTCATAATCTGACAGAAGGGAATAGTCACTTATATCAAGGTGGATCTAAACTTCAACCTCTGTGACTATCTCAGGAACGCCAACTCTTCACGAGCACCGATCAGGAGATAACCAAAACTTTTGTCGATACTTTTCTCACACTGAGTGCTGCTGTTTCTTCACGAAACCGAGCATATTCCTGAAACCACTGAGCCATATATTGCCTCTCACTTATTTTTTGTAGTATCCATGGCAACAACATATTTCAACTCTCCTCCTAGCACTTTTAGAGCTGTACACTGATCACAGCCCCTCCTTAGTCCTACCTCTGTGATTTACGACACCATTTTCTACTCAACTAATTTCACTGAAGGAGATAATGACATGGATTAGTTGCTAATCAAGTGCCAATCAGAGATCTGGCTGAACTAAATGTCAGGTGGAATATATTCAAGCCATTGTGGTTACTCCCTTGTGATACTGGATTATGTGTCCTAATCGCAGCAATTTTTGGATGCAACAGGAGCCTGATCTCGCTCTACACTGTAACCAAGTTCCCAGGAAAGGGATAATAATCTCCATTTTACCTGTAATACCCAGGTAAACAAGGGATTTAGGCTAATAGTGTGCCAGGCAAATGTTACTCTCCAAAGTGATATAAAATACCTCAGGCTTACTTGACTCACAATTCTCCTGGCACTGCGACGTAAGGAGGAAGTAAAATGAATGGCACAACAATCGCAGGTTTCTGTAGGGCGGTGGAAACCCTTCAGTTAATATTCTTATTGAAGAATATCTCAGCAAAGATTGAAAAACATTTTCTATAAAATAGCTTAACACACACAGTATATTATTAGTGCAACTGTTACTATTATAACTACCAGCCCTAAAAAAAGACAAGTAAATATAAAATCTCTAAACTTTTCAGAGGGGGAAGGGGGGTGCCTTCACTGTCACTCCTTTTGATCCCATCTTACTTAAATCATATATTAAGTAGGGAGGGATTAATCACACTAGCAACCAAAAAATAGGGGAGAAGCTTGAAACATCGTGTTAACATTCTGAGAGAGTGCATTTTAAATCAAACCATATAAAATAATTTTCTGCCTAAACTAGAGACCAGTGTCAGTGACTCATTAAAGAATTAAATGTTGCTACCCTCACTAATGAGAATCAGAAATATCAATAGGTTGATTATTAATTTGGTTCTTTTTTCAGTGCACAGTGCTGTTTAAGTGGTGGATCTATTCCTCCTCTCCCCGCAGTACTGCCCGGATGATTCTACAAAGTGAAAATGGGACAGATTGAAATTGTAAAATTATAACAGTCTGGCTGTTTGATAAAAAAAAAATAAAAATTAAAACACAGTTGTGTGTAAACTGCCATTTAAATGACATATACACAACCACTCCACTGGAGCGATATGCAACCATGCTGAGAGCAGGCATGTTCACACGAACCTGGAAATGTAGAGGGCTATTAGTGCTTAATGAAAAGAAAAAGGGGAGAAAAAGAGAAAAAAAAATACTTATCATACACATGACACAAGCCCCTGTCTTATGGCTGAAAGTCATGTGTTTGATTGATGATTCGGCGAAGCAGCTAGCAGCATACCGCTTAACTGTGAGTGTGACTAACCCTTCAGGTGACGGTATCCCTTATGTACACGGACATGCTGTGCTCCTTTTCATAGGGATAATGTTGAAATGCATGTCCGATTCCACCATAACCTGTATCATGCCATTAGTGCTACTAATATCTCCTACACCAGAGTTTTTCATGGCTCAAAACAGGCTTTTAGGAGGAGCACACAATTGGGCTTCATATAGTTACCTAAGTTAAATTAAGTCTCTACTGTATTTAACAATAACACAGATCTCCAATCTCATTGTACATTCTATTCTATATACTTATTAGTTTTAAAGTAATTTAAACTTTTTTTTAATTTAATTTAACCATTCATAAGAATAAAGAATAAAGTTACTTAAGCATTTCATTCACATCTATGCTCATACTCCTCAAAAGTGCAATAAAGCCCAAGCATGGATTTGAAGAGCTTAAGTTGGACTTATTAAGAGAACAAAATCTACATGTTGTTGTTTGAGGTCAGCAGAGGAATGCCAGGTTAGGTTACCAAAGGCCATGTGACACTGTTGTCGCAAATGTAGAGTCTGACAGCTGCGGACGACTCGGTGCCAAACCCCAGCCGTGTCGAACTTTCCAAGACAGTTGTGATGGCCCCGGCACTCATATAAAGATGTTGTTTTAACTGTTCCGCCATTGCAGTCTGAGGTAGCGGTGTCACTCTGTCCCCAGTACAGTGAAATGTACCATTTGCATTCTTTACAGTCGGATTCTTTGAGCCTTCTGTACTCCAGCTATAATTTTTTTTCTAGTCTATATAATGAACTTGTATCCCTTTAGCATCCTAAGTCTAACCCCCAAATGAGCAGCTCACGTTGAAAATATACAGACACAATAATGAGCATCACTTAAATCTCAGGAGGGATTTTAGTCTCAAACTGCACCGAGTGGACAGGACACGGAGTATCAACAAAGGACTATTCAAATTAGTTGTGACAAGCTGCCCAGAGCGGTTTCCGGAGTTCTTTTGTAGTTTGCATGCCTTAGTTATAATGATTTGTATTCTCTCACAGCACAGGTAAACTGTACACACCCAAACAGAAATGCATGCATGATGTCTGTGCCTCCAACTAAGCTGTGTTGTTAGTACAGTGAAATGACTGGCTCAATAGCATTGGTCACAGAGGTGAACTGCAAAAGTGTGCCAGCCTATCATCAAGGTACCATCCCTCAGGATACGATTTGTGTCATTTATAATCACACTTGGCATGTCACATCACATTGTGCTTACAGAATGGCATCCGACCGGAAGGAAATCCAAAATTTGCACGTTCTATTACACTTTCTAGGTCTGAAAAGTTTCTTTCATTTCAGGGTGTGAGGCGCGCTAATAATCACAGATACACACAAATGTCCTTTTACAGCTTCCTCTCCCACCTTCAATATCGCACTCATTTTTCACCTTTGACTCCTCACCAACTCTGTTATTACAAACAAGCACTCTGCCAGTGTGGCTATTATCACCCCGTCTCCTAGGTTAGATTATCTGTGGCACCCAAGCTTTAATATTACTGCAACAGGAAAAAGAGGGAGTGTTTCACTAGACCGTATAGTAGAGGAGGCCAGTGTATTGTGCATGTATGTGTTTGTGTACCCAAGTGCATGTGGTGTTTCAAAGAAACCCCAAGCTCCCATAAATGTGACATCATATCGTAATGTAAAAAAATCCATCATGCCTTCTATGCCTATGTAGGTTAAATGTTTCTAAAATTAAACACTTTATCAATGCTTCTTTGTGTTCCCGGGAGGAATCAAACCATTTCCGATCAATCTGAGACACGATTAACAAGAACAATATGACATGACAGGTGACTCCTCCCCGTAAAGGATTCTAACATCAAAGAGCTTATGGAGCTGTACATCTCCAGTATAAAGTTAGTCAACCCAACACCAGGACGCATCTCCTATCAATAAGCTTGCCACGTATCTCGATGGGTCAAGAGCAAATCAGCTGCCAGAGAAGATAACATAAAATATTCTTTTTCCTAATTTCAATTCCACCGCTGACCATTAAGGACTCCCCATGGACTACATCAAGAGTCAAAACCAGATTTGAATTATTGATTAGGTACATCTTACTCTCACTTAATATTAATGCAGATCTACTACTTCCACCACTAACACATCATCAAGCCTTTCATGTTTTTAGTAATATATTAAGTATAGCAAGCTCTATCAGTTGTTTAGCATATGACAAGCCCTCCTTGGATAAAGAACTATCTGGAATCAATAGAACATACCTATTCACACTCCAAACCTAATCAAATGCTGCCTCCTGGAGAAATTGCTCTCTTTGAAAAGTTAGGCTAATGGGGGGACACACTAATGTTGAGAAAACATGGCTAGAAAACACAATCCCTCCCCCCGAGAAGATCCTGGCCAATTACATCATAAATTACTTCCCTGCACAAAGTTCATCTTTTGATTTTCCCAAGAGAGCCGGCTGTAAGAAGGTAAAGGATGACTTTTCTAGGAACAACCTGACTAGAGGTGAGAGTTGGAACAGAAGCACTTTGTTCAATGCAAACGGGTTCTGAGAACAATCAGGACAGGACAAGACAAATGCATGTAATTATTGGGCAATCCGAATAGTAAGCTTTACGGCTCGTGAGGAGAGAAAACAAGCATGGCTGCTGCTTCACGCTCTTGGATCTCCGGGCCAAACTCTGTGGCGAGTTCGTAATTGCGGAAATGAAGAAAGATGGAGCCATTCAATGAAAGGCCACTGCTTTCAATTAAAATGCATGAACAGCTGTTGCTATTATGCATGGTTCTTTGGGTTTGCTGGTGCAAAGCGCATCCTCAGCAAAGCCTACAACTATGTACAATGCATTTACATTTGCACAAGTACAGAAAGCATGCAAAACCACAGAAAGCCATAGAATTAAAATGTCATCATCATTTTTGTATTTCAGCTTCACTCTCTTACCTGACTGTGAAGCAGCTCTATCCCAGCTGTCATGGTGAGAGGCATGGACAGTTTGCCAGTCCATCATAGGGCTAACACAGAGAGACAGCCAGCCACTCACACTCACATTCAAAGCTACAGCAAATTTACAATCACCAATTAACCTGACATGCACGTCTTTGGACTGTGGGAGTACCCAGCGAGAACCCACGCGAGTTCAGGGAGAACATGAAAACTATGAAAACAAAAGTATCCAGCCAGTCGGTGGATTCAAACCCACAACCCTCATGCTATGAGGCAACAATGTTAACCAACGCAACACTGTGATGTCCACAAATCCCATAATACTCACATTACGCAGGTCCATAACTGTAGGCTAAAATCACCTAAACCAAAAGCCAGTTATGTTAATTTTTTTCCTTTTATAACAAACATTTATGTGATGTCTGCCTGAAAAGGAAAGCGCGATACAGAATTAAAGCTAAAGTGTTGAAATCAATACAATCATGGCTGAGTGTGTTCTTTTCTTAAAAACAGAGTTCTACAAATGACTTTTCATTTTCCATTATGGAGAAACTAAAACAAAATGAACAAAAGGAGCAAAAACTGAACTAAATTGGGGGGAAATGCTGATAGATACAAAATTGTTATTTCCCTTTTATGATCCTGAGATATGGGTATTTTAAGAAAAAGGAGATTTGGTGATCTTCACAGAATTATATGTTTGCTTGAGAGGTATGAAAGACTAAAATGACTGTATTAAAGTTCTCAAGTGTTATTCAGCAATTACACTCATTGTTTTTCCATTAAAAACAAAATCATAATTATGGATATTCCTTTAACTGTAGCCTATAATTCAGGGCAATCACAGCACTTGTCAAGCAGACCCCCACTGTGTCTTGATGCTATAAAATCATTACCCTTGTGCAACTCTGTATAAGCAAACAAAGAGAAAAAGCCCACCGGGGCCAACGCTTGAGATAGCCAGAGTGGATTCCTCTCCGGTGATTTATCTGACGGGGCCCTGACAACTTTCTTGCAGAATCCCAAAGTGCGCTATCTATTAATTGAGCCTGTGTCAGCAAAGGGGAGATTAAGCATCCACAGCTGCCCACTGAAAAGTCTTCCCCAGGCCCAGCTGTGAGACACAAATCAAAGGCCTTGCCACTGAGACGAACAGACAAAAGATGGAGCCCACCTCCATGCAAACACAAAGATCAGCACTAATGACCTGCTGCGATTAATAGTTTGGTAAGCATCTCGAGTAAAGCGCTTTGACGGTGACAGTTAAAGTTTTCGTGCACTTGAATTTTTGAATAATAATTCAGATCAATTCGTCGGAGCTGGGTGATATAATACTGGCTGTATTTTAAAGAGCTGCAACAAACCACAGCTATAGTATTTTAACTTTCCTTCATGACTAAAATTATGCTTCTGTGGTTGCCACACTAGTCATTGAGCTCATTTTAAACAAGCTTCGCCTCTTGACTCCCTGTCCTTCATAAATGATCTTACTGTCCTTTCCTCCTCAGGCTCCATTGTAGTAAAAAAAAAAAGCCTTGGGCAGACTTCTGGGCTTACTTAGCTCCGCAGATCCTCAGTTAAGGCCTGTCATGCTTACGCTGCCTCTTGTAAAATACCTGTGTGGTCTCAGTACTTAACTAGCAGCCGTGGCCCGGCTTCATCATGTGAGGCTCCTCACTGCAGAGCCGAGGATTAACAGAAATTGGGCTTTTATAATTATACCGTCATGATTCCAGGCCTTTCCTGCTGGTCTTTTTAATTAAGTAGATAATTTCTCTCTGGGGATGACCAGCTTTAACATACTTACAGGCTATTTCAACAGTGGCCTTTTCACAGAGCTGTGGCAAATCTCATGAATCAAAACTATTATTTTGCTATGAAAGCCTCAACAATGTCACATTTGTGGCTATCGCAGGACTGCATGTGATAGAAGCCAACGTTAATCGGTGGGGGTATGATAATGAGACCGCTCAAGCGTTTTCTTCGCGTTCCACCCACCCATCTCGGTGACGACTATAAAAGCTGCCCTATCTTTGAAGGGTGGAGATGAATCTTGGGAGGGTAATAGGGTCTTCTGTCACTCATGCCTTTGTGAGTGACAGTGACAAGTCTAATAATGAGAGAGATGCCTGGTCACCCTTTCATTCAACCATTTCACTGAAGAGACCTATCTCTGCCATCCGGTGAGCAGTCATGCACCCATGCAGCACCAACCTTGCTTTGGCAAGGTTTTATAATTCAAATGGAACAATATAATGGCCTCTACAGTGACAGCATTCAGATAGCTGCTTGTTCACAGCTTGGCTCACTGCCCATTAATTTTAAACCCCCCACAAAAGGAAACCAAACTGTTTTTATGATGTACCCCAAGAGGAACAGAAACAGCAGTGAATATGGTCATTTGGAGAAAAAATATATATTTTTATGGTGAAACATTTGGCAAAAAAAAAGATGAGCAGTTGAAAATTTTCCATTTTTCCACTGAGCTCTCTCTCTTTAGAGAAAAGAAAAAGCTAGCATTATACATTACATTTAGTGTCAAGATTTTATGCTTTGGGGATTGCAGAAGAGTAATAGCTGTGTTTACACATTACACACTAATGCCATCATACTCCACTTTCTGTATCACAGACTGGCAGGATATCAGTTATTAAGGCTATGATGGAAGCCATTGACCTTCCAGAAATGATATGTGGACTTACAATAAAGTGTGCTTTGTCACCTCTGAGAATATTAGTTATCAATTCTGACTTTAAATCTCTCAGGTCAGCATATATGTCATCAGAGCGGTGAGGCATCAGTGATGGATGTAGAAAGAATCGCAAGCCACATTCTTTGTTTTGGAGCCAACCTGATGATTTCTTTACAGCCCTTAAGCAGGTTATGATCCATTTTTCATGTCTTATACAAAGATGGGATATAGCAAATCTATTTATGGCATAATTTTTGATGCCATTAAAGAGGAGATTAAGATTTTTTTTAAATCTGATTATTTTTATAATAAAGACCACACAAATTGGAAACAAGAATTACTGATGAGCTGCTTAACCTCAGTGTGCGTAGAGATGTACAGTCACGTTGCATAATTTGCACAGCCACCTGCATTATTTCAACAGCATAATGTTAGGTGGGAAAACTGCCAGAATGAACTGTTTTTTGGTCACAATTTAACACTCATAATAATTCTACGCCATGCATGTCTGGGGAATTTGAAAGATTGGTTTAGCAGTATTTAGATCTGGCGCTGATCAAAAATCTTTATCCAAATGCACTGTTTGGACAGTTATCAAGTCCCAATCACTGTGTATTACCAGTCTAATAGTTTAAATCTGGAAATGCTCATTGGAATTCAATTGCTAATGTTTAAATAAAACACCAAGACAAGTGAGTGTTGGGCAGAATCGTGGATGTACCGGATAATAAGGTTGTTTTTTTGCAAATGATGTGAATTTTTCAAATACTGCTACATTTGCAAACACACAAAACATCCACTGTGGCTTTCCAAGTGGTTTATATTTAATATATCATATAATCATCAGATGCACTATTGAGCGTGTTGAGAGGGACCTGTATGAACTGCACCCCATCCTCACTTGATGTATTAAACAGGTTGCAAAACTTAATGTAAGGCACCAAATAAGGACTCAGTCACACTTGAGTAAAAACAGGAAGGCAACCTCTTTGCAACAAAAAAAAAATCAGTGGTTGTCCAGTGATTGCATTGAATTCAGTAACTGAATGGACAACAGCTATTTTAGATCACAAGGCAACTGCACAGGTTGTCTGCTGGGAGGCGACCTGTCTCCAAACAATCGCGGTCCAACTCAGACTGCAATCCCTCGCAGATAGACTGGGGAAGGTTTGCAAAATGTTGCTGTCTAGTTTATAAAGGTAGACAGATTGCCAGCACATTGCAAGTCTAGCACAGTCTGAGTCAGTACGTCTCAATGAGAGCAACTCATGCAGTGTCTCTTTGCAATAGTGACTTCACTCAGCTGGTTGCCAACTGGTTATATTCTAGCTTTATTTGTATAAAAGCAAGGTTCCTGAGCACTTATGGTACAGCTCTTTGGTCAGTGGTTGATGTTTTTAAAGTGCTTTATAAATAAATTTGGCTTGGCTTGGCTTTGCAGTTAAATCACTGTCCCGCAGCAATTGTGTCGCTAATTGTGGAGGAATTTATGAATTTCTATTTCAAATTTGCAAACTCCTGGGCTGGACTCTGAATGTATTTAGTTTTACTTCCCTTTTCCCTTGTTTTGTTTGGATTCCTTGGCTTGACTGTTTTCCTCAGTGTTGACTGTATCATCATATTTCACAACTAGTTCTCGTCAACAAGACATTATATCACACGTTATTTTGTTAAACACAAACAATTTCTTAACTAATAAATGCAATTTTATAAAATTACATCATTGAAGGGCATGCTCGGTAACGCTAGCTAGTCAGATACCTGTTACTCTGTTAGCAGTTGGGAGGGGCTCTGTCACTAAAGTTGAAGGACAGTAAAGACAGATGAAGGATGAAGAGATTCACCAAAATAACCTGTGCCCAAGAGGGGGGCTGTGCCTGCTTTTTGGAAACTTTGTTTTGAGTAATGACACTCGTTCTGGTGTTATTTCTGATCATGATGCTTTTGCGTCTGACTTTCACAGCGGACAGAGATCAGGCAGACTCTACACACTTGCAACAGGAAACCAGGTGAGATAAAGATAAGGAGCGCACAGCAAACTCTGCAACGAGCCACTGTATTGTAACTTATTGCATGATATTATCTATATTGACGTATGCTATTGTATATCGATACTATAACAATATGTATGAATACGTAGGCAGCAATGAAGAACAACTGTCTTTCTCCATTTGCAATGTAATGTGCTCTGCAACTGTAAATATACCCTGGCATTCTTGATACAAAGAAAATGAATCTTTCCTGTGTGCGATGTTGGTAGATACACCATTAAAACTGGGGATCTGGTTAACAAGAAAGAGACAAACAAAAAGCTGATGAGCACACAGATGAGGCACAGCTTTAGTAAATACCCATCAACCTGGTAATACCAGTGGAGCTCACACACAGAGAGACCACAGGTTTGGCTCTTTCTTTTCTCCATCTGAGAATTTTACCTGTATTACAGTTCTTCACACTTTTGATTTAACTGATTCAGCTAATATGTCAAACTAAAGACAGTTCAAGCCAACTGTTCTGTAAAATATGTTGCTGTTAAAGAAAATACTGCAAACTAAGTACCCTTGGTTTTTTTAGCTAATATGCAGACAGAAAAATCACTTGCTAGAAGACATGGGCTCAAACATCAGTTATGATTCCTGGTTGGACAAAGAATAAGTAAAACTTGGAGCACACATAATGTGCACTCAGCTGTAAGCCTAATTTGTCTGTGTGAACAATAACTTGTAGTAGCAGCACCAGAAAACTTATTTCATGACCAATTCAAACCACCTATTACACAGTTGTGCCTGAAAGTTGTGCTTTTTGTTATGTTTTAGGGGTTTATATATACATGTATGTGTTTTGTAGAATTATATATAGCCAACACTAGTAATAATAATGAGACGTGCTATTATATGCACTTATAAGAAGAACTCTGTGCAAGTAAAAACATAATATGATTACTGTGGAAGCTAAAAGCCAAGCAGAACAGAATGATTTTTACTTTGTGGTCAGCAGTCTATTTACCAGTGAGCTGGCATGACTGATGTATTTCATTTAAGACTGCCTCAAATGTTTGTCTAGTGGCCAGGTGTACTGGCACTCCCATATTAATGAAAGGGTGAGAAGCATACTGGGCCTCTAGCCAGGGATTATGCTGGGTTTAAGACAGCGACAGCATGGAAAGCTAGCCAGGTCCTCTCCAAGTCTATCCAATCTGCAATGCAAATCAATCAACACTGTGTGGCCAGTGCAGCAGCACTGCACCACAACCTGACTGTTAGAAGTCATTGTTAGAAATCATCTTTTTTCCCGGGTAGCCATCAGTCTCTGTCAGGCGCCGTGGCCATCTCATCACGTCACTCTAATTAGATGGGAATCCCTGGAGCAGGCAGCATGATCGAGGACAGAAACACTAATATTCCAGCTCATCTCAATCAGGAGAAGAGTTTTTCTTTTCCTGCAACATAAGCTAAATATTCTATAATGTGCAGACTTGGATATCAGTGTGTCATTATATGTAATTTAGGATACCGTGCTTTTAATCAGGAATAAATTAGTATAAATGTAGTATTTCACTTTTTGCATACACGACATGTTAAAATCTCCCTATAGATTTTAATGACATTTGGAGCAGAGGACACTGAGGGTCAATCCAAAAGCTCCAGCTTGCACCTTTTCAAAGAGTTCACGGTGGATTTCGGGGTATGATCTGGATCAGTGTATATTTGATCACAATGTCACTTCGTAACTGACTGCATGACCCATGCATACAGAATTGACATTTGAAACAGAATTATTTTGCAAGTCTTTCAATTTATTTATTCCTCCAAACACCCAGTATCAGTGCATCTCTGTCTCTAATTCAGATGTTACTTTGAGTACTTTATAAATTTCTAATAAAGCAAAAAGTAAGGTTTCCATTTGATGTTCCTATTTAACCTTTTCTGCAACCACTATTTATTAGAGATTACTAATCCTGGGACCACTTTTTGCAGCTTCTCCTGTCTTTCACAGCTATCACGTCTTTGAGGAAATTTCTTTTTACATCCATTCTTTGCTTCTTGTGACCAGGAAAAAAACAGTGGTGGTTGCCTGGTGATTGCAGTGAATGGTTCCACATGTCGGTGACCGATTGCAAGCAGCAGTGGTGAGCAACTGTGGTTGAGCGGGCCATAACTCAACCCCAGGGTAAAAACCTTTAATTGCAATGCGACTGCACAGGTTGCCAGGTGCAAGGCAGCCTGACTCCAAAAAAAATCACAGTTTGACTGAGACTGACTGCAATCGCGCTTAGACAGGTTGGCAAAGTTTTGAAAAAGGGTTTAATTTATAGCCAGTACTGTACAAACCATATGTATGCTTTTGATTCTTCAAGACTAAACGTTGACATTTTGACTTCTCAGAAAGCTCAAAAGATAAATGTACCACTGGACTTTATGCATGTCTGCCACTTAAATAATATGCAATGCATCTGAACAATATTAAAACACTTGCCTTGATTTTTTTATCCTGGCAAATTGTGAGCATATCTTTCCTTACCTCAGCAGACCCAGAAATGAGCCAGGGCATCCTGGTTACGGGCTAAATGGTGATCATTTCCACTCACACTGCATTTACTCAAACCAGGTATAAGGCAAGCAATTCATTTCTCTCAGATCATTTCTGCTGAAGAGTGGTGGTGGGGGAGTGGAGGGACGGAGCAAAGCACATGATCAAATCCAAGGGTGATTCTTGTGTCGTTTCACTAAATAGAAGATTTATCCTTGCCTCGTTGCCATGGTTGCATGGCAGCAGGGGGAAAATGTGAAGCAAAGTGTAAATCCCTTCATTGATCACTTGGTTATACTTTCATTATATCTGGTGGTTAAGGTGAAGTGGGTTATTGGATTGGTAGCATTACAACAAGCTACATCAAAAAGTTCAATAAAAATGGCGATATCAACAGGGAAAGGTCTTCACTTCCTGTGAGCTTTTAAGGGCTGAAACACCTCACTGAGTGCAACAAAGACAACAACAAAGGAAAAAAGAAAGAAAAACATTAAGTAACCTATTTATTAAATAACTGTAATATTGGAGTATATTTGTGACACGACTGGAGGGCAGGCATAATGAATGGGTTCTCTGAAGTCATTTAGAACAGATAAAAACTAGTTTTGTTTAATTAGATTTTCAAACGGGTGGGAGTGTTGTCCCAGTTCTGAGACTGAACAGTCTTTGTGAAGTTGCATTTAAAAGCCTGGGTGCACAGGCTACTCTAAAATACATAATTGTGCATTTTATGAGCTTCAGATGTGTAAAGAAAAACAAGCTGAAACCCATCTCCCTGACAAGAGACACATAGTGTTTATGATGTCACCCTGTAACAGCTACAGTGTGCATTGCAGTAGACCATTCATCTTATTTAGTATAATTAGTACATCAATCTTAGCAGTATGACTATTAAACTATTTAATTCATACAACGTATTGACCTTTTAAATGACCATAAATGATTGTACATAAATAAAATTGTCAGTTAGTCAGCATTTTTGATTTTTGAAGGAAAAAAAAATCGATCACACACACAGAAATACTGATTATGTTTCCAGCTGGGAAAAAAATGTGTCTCCATTGTAAGGTACAAATAACAGGTTATGCCTTCCACATAGCCTGTAAATTGAGTGGATGATTGGCAATCACGTCACAGTAATGTCAGACAACCCCTCACCTGCAATGAAGTAAGTCTCACAGCTAGAGTATAGGATCTAACAGTAAGATAAAGGCCCACAGAGAAGCAGACTGTGTTCTCATATGTTTAGACGCCCACCTGATTTAGTGTGTAGCTTTTTTCCCCGAATACCCATGTTACAAGTCTTTACGTGACTGCTGACAACAGAATGACTGTCGGCTGAGATGAGAAACAACCGTGTCATTGTGTGGCGCTCAGAGGACGCTTAGTTAAACTACATGCCAATCAATGAGCACAATTAATGTTCCAATGAACACCAAGCACTGATTCAGCTGCTGATGCTTTAATTGGATAGAACTAAAGAGAGAGAGGATGACCCTTTCAGTGACCCTTACCAATGAAGCTGTGCCTGGAGCGCAACCTTATAAGAGACCCTGGTGTCAAAGGTTGATGAGGACAACCCTGCTTGACCCCTAGACACATCATCCTATGAGCCCATTTAACATCATTTGAATTCATGTGTCACAAGACTGCTAGCATCTGGCAAGTATTTTTTCAATAAAAATTAAAAATTAGCTATAACAATTGAAACAAGGCTGGCGAGCATCCCGATAAACCCAGAGGCTTGTAGCCTAGGAAGCAAAATGTTCCGGTCCCCACAAACAGAAGTCTTCACAACATTAGCTGGACAAGTAGGGCAAGGCTTCATGATGATGAGCATACAATTAACATTGTTGTTATGGAAAACACTTACCTGCCTTTCTATTATATAATGGCAGCACATCACATTACCTTGAACTGTCATCGATAAGAAGTTATCAATTCATCAAAGGAGTAGGTAAGCGCTGTACATGTGAATCTGTTCTTCATCCAAAGTACCACACACTCGGTTGGTACAGTGTTGGAGACCTAATTCAGCACTGTGTTGAATTAAAGTTTTTTGAATCATCCCTTATTCATCCAGTGTGATAAACACACACTGTTTGAACAAGCATTCCAATAGTGTTGCTCAATAGCCAGTCCAATTACATCAAAAGGAGGTATCAGCCCCCGTGACGAAAAGTAAAACCAGTTAAGAGTCGCTAAATCTGCAATTCCTCTTACAGATACTTTAAGCTGTTTTCAAAACATAGACTGAAAATAGAAGATGGACGTACCTTCCGTCTGAAAGGTAAAACCTGCATTCTTTCTATTGGCCAGAAAGGGGCCAATCCTCTGGTTACAAAAAGACTTCCAATTGTATAGAAGCCTAGGGGGAAATGATCCTTGGCTCCCTTGTTTTGTGAACTCAGTAACTTTTCTAATGACGTCATGAACTCAGTTGCTACATTCAGGTCAAACGGAAGAAAACATGAAGTTTGTTCTCAAGTTTATTAGAGTCAGAAAGGACTATTCTGCATTCGTTAGCTTACAACTTGCCAATCACAAGTCATTGGCCAATGAGCTAAGGTGTCCCATCCATCATTTCTAAACAGCCCACGATTAAAACAACACCTTATATTTTGAGGACTTCTTCTTTCATTCCAGTGGCTTTCCTAATCAGTAAGAGTTATACTTGAATCAGTAATCTTCTGTGATCCAGCCCATAGTCCTTACAGGGAATCAGAGGTCTTTGGGTAAGAGGGTACTTGCATGCACAAAGTCACACTGGCTTTAAAAAGTTTCGTCTTGACTTAGCAGGTGCTAATGGCATGTTTGAGAGCTTAGGCTTTGTGGAGTGGAAGCAACCATCACAGACAGTGAGCTGACTCGAGCACGAAAAGACACCCAGCCTTTCACTGATGCTGCGACTGACACGAGCTGACAGTCAGCTCCCGACTAGCCACTCAACTCACTGAACAAAACACTACACTAGGAGTAAAATGGAAAACACATACAACTGGCGAGAAAGGCTGCATTTTTTTTCTGACAGAGGGACAAAGCTTGTCTGGAAAATGTCAGCCTCCTTTGGCAATGACAAAAGAATTTCTTTGGTGCTGCAGTTGATTTCAAAGTTGTTAATTACTATTCTAAGAAGTGAAATCGATGCTGGTATAATCGCACTATCTTATGATTTCTTTCAGTTACACAATATGTCAATGTCACGGGTAATTTTCAGACTGCCACATTAGCAAAAAAAATTCAAATATGTGCACATCCCTATCAAAGGAAAAGTGTCACTTTTGACATCGACACTTCTGCCCTGCTTCTTGTGCGAATGTGTCGATATGGCATTCTTTGTAGTGTTTTGATTACTGTCCATCTCAATGGTCATCCTGTGGCTATTCCACATCAATAGCGGCCAGCAAATATACAGTGAAACATTTTAAAATAATGAGATCTGCAGCAAGTGCTTGTCACAGATAGTCTGCACATAATAACAGAAGAAAAACTGGTTCAGCGATTACCCTAACAAGCTGTTGCTGTGGCCATTATGGATATAGAGTACGCCATGTGTTTCTCCAACAGAAGGAACCTGGATGCTTAGATGAGGGAACAAATTGCCTATATCAATATGCATCGAGTACAGTGGAAGGTAGAATTGCAATGTTAATTATTTACCAAGGAAAATGCTACCCTGTTTCTTTCACTGACAGGTCAGACTTCAAATACTGAGACACTTAACATATGCTGCTGAAAAAACATTAGCATCTCACTCTTGCTGCTCAATTAAACCTAGTATAATAACAACCCTGCTATAAATAAAGAATACACCTTGCTTTTGGGCAAGACATTTCAGAGTTGTTTTTGTATGACACATCACCACTTAGCTACAAAGGTAAAGCCAAAAGCTGCTATATTTCAGTAAAACATGTACTTACGCTGCCACAAACAGTGAGCTCATAAACTCTATCACCCAAGATTTATTAGGGGCTTAAAAGTAGTAGAGTGCGCATTTTCGAGCATGGCAGGCAGCTGTCTCAAGGTTAGACGAGCAGCATTGTATATGTAAGGCTGCACTTCATTTTCCTCAACTAGCTGGGAAAACGGCAGCAAAAGTGAAAGAAATATTTATCATGGCGACATAACTGTGAGTCAAAAACCATATTATGAATGCAAATATAGCTTTACTGCGACAATTTATCCGTCATCAGCTGAAAAGAGTTTGAATAAATTAAGCATTAAAAAACAGCTATACTACAGTGTACTGTACAACTGTTTAAACTTGTAGATTTTTTTATACTCATTAGTTAACATTCATTTATTAATTTATAAATATAAAGTGGCTGATTGTAGATTATTGTTGAAAGGCATACAATTTTTTGAGTTTTGTCTGTAAAATAGAAAGATCTGGGGATACTTGGTATGAGGAGACATATCAAGAAACACGAAGCCATGAGCAGAAGCCAGAGCTGGTTTTAGTTTTTAAAAAGAAACAGAAATGGAAGTTTAAGGAGCCCGAGTCACAAGCTGAGGTTTTAGGTTTTATTTAAATGTTACTGATCACTGTGCATTGTCCCTATGAAGAAAAAAACTGAGCTGTAGTCAGTCCATTCGTTTGTGGATGTCTGTCTGCTGTGATGACACAAGCAGCATAACTTTGTTCTCTCCAGTTTCACATGTTAATTATGATTGAAACATCTGTGCGAGATTAAGAAATACTTAGTGAACTGTAAATTTTGAGGTGAAAATGCATACTTGTTTGCTGGTTTATGTATTATTAAAGGTTCACGCACAAGATTAAAACACAAATGTTACCATTTACCTATAGTACTAAAGTTACCTACAGATGCCAGATTTAACAACTTTTCTGGCAGAATATTCTGCATAATTGGAGACTAAACTTAACTACTTAAAATTTAATATATGTCAGAAATCTCAATGCATTTTTTAAAATCCTAAAAATTGCATTCTACAGTGATGAACAGGTTTTTTATAGATTTGGTTGCCTTTTGATTAGGATGGATGGCTGGATGAATGGAGAGTTGTACATATACAGATAGATAGTAAGTCAATCTTAGCCAGTGTTACCCAGTGTTTGCGGCCTCAACCTTGTTCTAATAAACAGCATCTTCTGCCCTGCAGGAGTAGAGAAATCATTCTTTTTATGGATTTCCTGCTTTACCATCAAGGATTACTCTCTTAACCTTAGCCACTTGCTTCCTTATTGGCTTTGCTATTGATTGCCCTCCATCCACTCCTCAACCTTCAAGGTGACCCATAACTAATAAACACTTTGGAAAAGTGTGACATGCAGCAACCTAAAAATACACCTCTGTTTGCTTTTCCTGTTTATGTCTATGCTTGTTTTAATGAACAGCCACTGAGCTGATGCTTTACCTTGCATGTGCTGTTCCACAGCTGAGCTGAATTAAGCAAATTATTGGGGGGTCAACATGATTAACAGGCAGTCTCGTCTTTCTGAGGTCATCTGGGACTTCAGAACATGCAAACAGCTATGTCAGATTAAGCTTTCCACATGTAAACAGCTCATTTTAGTGCAAAAAGGATAGAGGACAGCATAGCTGTCTAATATGATTTTTTTTTCTTCATTTCCCTCCCTTTCCTTTCCAAGAGGGTCACACTGATGAGTGTGATGAAGAGGGAACATCTGTCTCTAAAGTGTTCTTCCATTATCCGCCCATTGTGAAGGATCAGCACCTGAGCAAACAAAGAGCTTCCATTATGCCATATTCACCAGAATCTCAACAGCACCTTTACAAGCTGAGAGTGTGAGACTGAGAAAAGGGAAGGGAGTGAAAAAAGAAAGAAAAATATTGTATGGGAGCTCTAGATGTCTCACTCTAGTGTGCTTCTTAAACAAAACTAACAATGACCATTAGTTGCAGGAAACCTTTGCTCACCATCATTCCAGCTAAAATGTCTCCCTCTCTGCTAAATGGCTCTCAAAGCTAAGAGTAAGGAAGACATCACTGTTTGTGTTGTTTTTTTTTTACAACTCCACAGATAACCCCTTTTTAAAATAAACGCTTGACCTGCTTCCACACACTGGAGTGTCCTTTTGAGGGTAATGGTATTTTGCATAATACCATTACTAAGCTGAAAGCATAAAATCACTCTGCAGCCATCTAATTTTGAACAGGCAAAATAAAATAATAATAAAAAACAAAACAAAACAATGTGCGCCACAGTATAAAAGAACAATGAGGAATTGGATGAATGTGGGGTGGGCCTGTTAAAGAGCCTAGTAAAAAACACAACTTCATCTCCAGTTTCATCTGCTCTGAATAAACAGATTAGTTAATGTGATATGGAGGGGACCGTGAAAATGTTGCAGTTTAGGAATTAACCAGCCCAAGTGAAACTTATCAAAGAGGTCAAAGTAATAGGTCAAAGTAAGAGGTTATCCGAGTAGTTTCATCAGTGGTTGAAAGACAGTTGGTCTAAGGATCTAAGAATATCAGCCAGACCAGCTGGTCTAAACCTCAGCTGTCAGTGAAAAGACTGATTCCAGAGTGCCCGATCTTACCCTAAACACCCCACAGAGAGCCTGGGCGAAAACCCTGACCTCACCCCCATCTAGTCCTCTGTGGGACCTCTCAGGCCAGCTGCAACATTGATCTTGCAGGGTAAAATTACAAGGGCTGAAAAACAATCTCCATGTTGGCAAACGGATGGTGCTGCATCCTAGTTCTGAGGTCATCAGTTCAGGAGAAGCGTGAAGGATGTGTACATGGTTATTTATGGGCAGGTATGCTGGGCGAGCAAAGGAAATCGAGAAGTATCCGGCAGGCCTTTAATAAAGAGATCTGATGGCTTTATCAGTGACCAGGCAAAGAGGCCATCATCACCATCACACCCTCCAACACTCAGTTTGCAGAAACTATATATATGAACTTAGGGCAAGTGGGATTTAACGGCTAATATACAGCACAGCATACTGAATACGTTCTGACAAACATATTACTTTTGGAGTGTGGAACCTTTTAGTCTCTAGAAATTTGCAATCATGTTATAAGATTCTGCTTACCAGGGGATGAGAAACTGGGCAGAAGACTGCACACTCCCATTTCAGTCAGAGATTGCATTTAAAAAATAAAATAATAAATATTTCTCTTTTCCTGACATTTCATCAAGGATAAAAACTACGCACCAATTACCATTTTCAGACTGAGGGAGAAATTAAAGGGCCGCAGCAAAGAGTTTATCTGCCATTTGCTGATTATCTTCTGCAGATTTGTACCTCTCTCTCTCTTTTCCTGTCCTATCTAAAAGTGCTGTCAGAATAATTACCGTGCCATTCACTGAGTAATGGCAGTTTGTTTCGTAACATGTTTGGGGCCCTAACAGCCACATGGCAAACTGGAGTTTTTAACATTTTTCACCCATGTGCAAACACCCATAATACTATTAATAATGGCAACCACAATGAATGCATCATCGCTCTTGTTTCAGCCCTTTGTAACTATAGCAATAATGGCTGTTGCTAGCATCGTTTATTACTCAATTAAATGAGAGGGAAAAAAAGACTAGTGTAAAAATTAGACTGAGCTCACACTAATAAATGAGGTTAAACATTATCTGTATAAATACTATATGTGTATTTAAAAGCCATTTAAAACAACTAACCACATTATTTAATAATCAAATAGTATTTTAAATACAGCTGAAATGAGTCATATTCACAGTTTTGCAATACGTTGTAAACATGGTGCCAGAGTTATGTATGTATGAGTACAGCTAATGTTAGCAGTTTTCTTTTCTTGCAGGTTAAAATGAAGGTGCGTGTGCAGGATATGGTTAAGCAGTGCTCTGTTTAAGTGGTTATGTGCTAATTTACTATGGTGCAACATGCATAAAGCTGTTCTTTGGGTTAGCATGGCTGAGATAGAGGGGGAGAGAGAAATAGTGATGCTGCTGGGTGCCAGAGCTGCTGCCCTAGCCAAGGGCAGGTGGGTATATAACATCTTTGAGTTGTGAATATGAATAATTTGTTCAACCAACTAGCATTTCTGGTAGAGCAAGGGCAGCGAGTTTACTCATCTAGCTGAATATTCATTTACGTCCCTAATAGCAAGGAAGAATGCATCTGTCAACTTCGAAAAATGTCTCTTCCTTCCTGAGTCTCCTGATATTGGCACTGAGTTTGGTTTACTTCATTTACCATATATGTCCATGTCTTATTTAAACATTTTTATTCATGATGTGGTACATGAAAGTCACTATAAATCCCAGTACAATGTAGCATAATGTGTGAGCCTAACGTTTTTGTTTTCTATGCTTAATTTCCTTTCAGGGCTCACTCTCAAGCTTATAAGTGCAGGAAAGCTGCAGTTTGTGCTATTAAACTGCTATTTTCCAAAACAAACATGCCAATAAACAAAGTTTCGAGCTATGGAAATATTTGAGAATCAAATCTTTATTGGTAAAGCTGCACTACCACACCAGGCAGCTCTCTGTATACCACTTGAGACATGTGGTGGTCTATTACCTACACAACAGTTAGTAGCAGCAAATTTTAAAGGAAAATCACATGCATACTACATGTGTAAGTATATTTACTTTCACATATATAAATACGGCATAGTGGCTGGGGGTTTTTCTGTGCTCCTCTCACAATACTAAGACATGCTTGATCATTTAACTGAAGTTTCTAAGTTGGCCGTGAGTGTGAATGTCAGTGTGAATGGTTGTCTGTCTCTATGTGTTTGCCCTGCAACTGGCAAACTGTCCAGGGCGTTCCCTGCCTCTTGTCCTATGACAGCTGGGACAGGTTCCAGCCCCACTGAAACCCTGAATTGGATAAGTGGAAGAAAATAAATGAACAAATAAATTAAATTTTATTTATATAGTGCCAAATCACAAAACAGTCACCTCAAGGTGCTTTATATTTTAAGTTAAAGACCCTACAATAATTAATAAATTATACATACCCCAACATAAACTCGTGCGGTACTCATGTCACCTTATGTTATAACTCCAAGCAAGTCATTTAGACTTAGATGCACATTTTATGTCTTATGTGAAACTATGGGCCATAGTCAGCTGTAACTGAGACTAATTCCCTGATATAAAGATTTTTTTTTAAATGATGTAATAGTGGCTTAAACAATGGAAAGCTTATGCTGCGTGCAAACAATGTGCGCTTGACGTTATGCAAGAAGCCTCTTTATCACAGGGTAGTAAATATGTTCGAGGGTTACCTAGGTACCCGCAGTCAGCTTCAAAGCAATGTGTGATGAACAAATCACTGTCTGCATGGATGCACCTTTAAACAACACTAAAATCATATTTGTGGCATAAATACAATTGAAGTGCAGGTAAAACGTGCAACACAAATCACCTAGGTACACTAGCCTGAGGCTGTGAGTAAAACTTGGTTTATAGTGTTTGTATAAGGGGCTTTTGTACGTTTTGGGAAGATGTATTATGAAAACAATCCATTATTAATTTAAAGTTGTTGTTTCTCTCAGTTATCTTACATAGCGTTCTGATTTTTTGAACCTTTTTTTGATTATAGTCGAATATAAACAGAAAGAAAAAACAGAGCATAGTTTGAAGAACACAATTAATAAAAATATACCAAGGTCATTTGTTATTCTTGGCTGCTAAATATTTTTTAGATTTGCTTCCTCTTCTTTTTTTTTAGCATTCCCAAAGCTAGCCTTTTTTCCCTCTTCTCTCTCTAATGCCATCCTCTTTCATTCAGTTTCTCTTCCTCTGAAAGACAGATCTATGGAGCGAGAGCGTTCTTGTCTGAAGCTTATCGCCTGTCTCAACCCAGCAGAGAGAAATTCCTTGCCATTTGTTGAATACAAGTGTGATGGTGTGCGTTAGTGGCTCATCTGCGGCTGCTCTTCCTCACCTGGCACTCGTGTGATTAGATTTCATATCCCAGCCTGCAGCAGATAAACTCTATCTCCATCGGCCAGGCCCCTCAACATCAATCTGCCTTGCTGATGGCCTGTGTTGTGGCAGCAGTCTCATAACACATTCCTATCGCCCTGTTTATGCATAATAAAAACACTGATGTCCCATAAAGTATACTATTTTGAGCAAGAAAAAAAAAAGATATAGCTGATTGTTGTAATATGAGATGTGTGTCTGCTTCAAAAGAAAACCTTCTGAAAAGGAGAGCACCAAGATGTGCTAGTCTAATACTTGCACTAAGGGGGCCTCCAGCTAGAAGTCAGGCATGTCCAGATGCTGACCTCTCTGCATGCAGCACATCCGCCATGTGGCCGACTGGAGGTGTAGTGCAGAAGAACGTGGAGGTGGAGAAGAGGAGAACAGACCGAGTCTGTTTATTTATTTATTGTTCTCCTCTGGTTTAACTGCTCATGACCAGCTAGCTTTATTAAACTGGGCTTTGAGCACACACATAGCAGCACTAAAACTTCCAGATGGCCAAGGGGGGATCAATTCAAGCTGCCGCCTGCAGGAATTACTGCAAAGTAATGGTACCATCACACAGGTTGGTCTTCCCTGTGTTAGGGGTTAAATGGACCATTTCAATTCTTTAATCAGCTTCAGTTTTAGCTGCAGTGAAAGGAATGCCACTCATGTACAGGTGCAGACATCTATCAAATAAGGAGTTAACAGAAATATGTGAAAGATAAAACAAATTAATGTTTCTTTAAAAAATGCACTAGATGGTGCTTAATAGGTAAACATATACAACCCCATACAGAATAAAATACACAGTACCTATATCAGTTATAATGCAAATATGAATACATAAATAAAGCTGCATTTATTACTGATTTTTTTGAAGCCTAAAATGCAGTGATGCTTAAGGGTGTTGTGGTTTATTTACTTATTACTTTATTTTATAGTATTTCGGAAGTCTGTCCATGCTTATTTATATAGATGGCCAATAGAAGTGTCAGTGTACCGGATAAAGTAATGCAATAAAGCCACAACCTCAAAATTACCAGAAAGATTGATCCTTATGATAAAACACTGGGTAAGTAAAATTAGATTCATTATTCATTAAACGTCTGATGCACTGGACTCCATGAAACTGTTCATTCTATGTAGCAAACACTTCTGCAAACTGCTAATAATTGGTACAATCAAGAAATGTTATATCAGTACTGTCAAACAACATATAAACAGTATTTACGACAATGTTCTTTCACCAGTTTCATACTGTAGCATTTTCTGGCATCTTCTATATTAAAATATGAAATATAGGGGAATAATTGTGCCACATTTTTAATTCTTTTTACCTCTGAAGGCAGGGAATTATCCGATTGCTACACTGAAAACAGATGTGCTGAGTGAGTGTTGTGTATACTCTGAAACCACTCCCCCATTTGCTTATTGACATCGTGGTCCCCTGGACTCCCTGCTGCCTCTGGAAATTGTGTTTCACGGCTTGAAGGTTACAGAGAAAGGCTTGTGTTTGCCGAGGAGGCCAGATTAGTGCTCATCAGTCGTGGTGCTTGAGATCCCCTCACTGACCCTAGGGGCAAAAAGCCAAGCTGCTTTCACACTGCAGCACACAGGGACCCGAATGAGCCTACAGCTGTCTATTGTCTCCGCTCACCAAAAAGAAAAGACAGCAAATTGCCCTGTCAGGAACTTTGGCCTCCATGCCAATGTAACACATAGCCTTTGTCCCTCATTTTGCCTGCTAATATGAAAAGATTTGGTAAGGCTATACGGTGCAGCAAAATTCTCACAAGATAATAAATAAAGAATGAGATTTTATGTAGGAGTTTGTGTGGGCGTTCAAAAGATTTCATTTGCAGCAGTTTGAACTGGAATAGATTTGCATTTGATGCAAATGAATATACGTTCAAGCTCAGGCAGGTTAGAGGAGGGCGTCACACTTGCATCTGAATGTAGATGCGCAAAAACATAAACAGATGGTTATAAAACACGGCTGCAGACAGCCAAAAAAGATGCTTTAAACACCGCATCATTTAATTTTATTATCTGCTTTTGCCTGGCATTCTTATAGTATATGTTGAGAAAAACAGCATAAAGAAACACGCTGAAAGACGCAGGCATACCAAGTTGGATTGAATAATCAGTGAAGCCTTTCTAAACCACAAAACCGCTGGCTCACTCTGCACATTAAGTTGCATTACATACAACTTAATCAACATTTTCTTTTTCCATTACCTCCTATAGTTTCATAGTTGCGCTCTCAAGCTTTCCGCTTCTGTATCCGCAGGCCCAAACTAGAGTCACCTTGAAGAGATTTGAACATTTGTTTCTTGCTTTACTGCGGTAGCTGGTGGAAGTCAGCAATTTAAATGCCAACTGGATGACATACATCATTAGGGTGGATTTCCAATTCTGGTCAGTAGCTAATCATGCAGAGGTAATAAGGGATTTCTGTCTCCGTGATGCTTACTGACACTAAGACACGCTGCTGAAGCACAGCTGACTGGAGTTCAGAGTTCATCATTATTGCTCAGCTGGGGAGCAAGGTTCTGTTAGGGTTTGATGGCATCTAAACAGTGAGCTTCTTCAGAGCAGGCCCACATTTTACACTATTTACACCAAGTGCAAAACTTAAACAAATTTTTATACATGCTGTATTTTTTTGAAAAGTACTTAGAGTACACCCAGTAATCAATAAACATACAGTATAAAGGCTATTCCTGCCTAACACTTATGCCCCTGTAAGGAGAGGAGGAATTGAGTGAGAATTATGCAATGTTTGCATGCACATTGTTGTTAGGTCTATTGGCATCCTCACACAAAAGTCTCTGCTTGTTTACAATCAGCATGGTGGCAATCTTAAATAGCAGCAATAAAAGCCCAGCGATCTTGCAGAAATGTAAAAAGCTCCAGTAAAATATAATGTGTGATTTAATGACCATCTGTTGGGTGCCTGTGCAGACCTTGCTACGACATGCTTTGTGAATGATCAAAGGCAACGTCCGCATCGAGAGCGATTCACCTCAGGAGGCACACTGGGGAATTAACAAGCCGCCCAGCACAGATCCATTTTCCGTGCAGTTAGGCTCTTTTGATTCCTTAACTGGTCTGCCTCAGTATTACATGTAAAAAAGAGGGAGAGAGTAAAATACTGAATATATAAGCAAGAATCTAGCCCCACAAACCATTAAGCTCCTAGCTAATCAGCAACGCACTTAAAAGTCTGAAATGCATTTGTCGAATAGCCCCGCAGACCGATTCAAAAGAACTGTGTATTATTAAGTCCCCCCCCCCATCAGAGTATCCCTGCTATCGGCTGCTTATGTTTATAGCCTTCATGAGTTGCTCCAAGAGTCCATTTTGGTGTTGAGGGACGGATGCCAAATGACCAATCAGCACTTAAAAGAAGCATACACACATAGAGAGGCATGCTGATGTCCTCAGACAGACATTCCAAAACACCCGGCTCTTATCTCATCAAGGCTCAGTAAATAAAACATTTAACAGCTGAGCCAGACTCAGGATTGTAGAGTCAGTGTGTGTGTATGTGCCTCCTAACCAAATAACACATAAAGCACAAAAAGGCATGCGCATCCAAACTTAAGTCAGACACAAACTTACAAAATATCAATATTCATGAGGTAATATGCAGTCACATACAAACTAAAAAAAAATCCTCAGTGGAAGACAAAACAGTGCTGCAGCTTGTGCTTCGATAAATTTACCATAAGGCATGACAAATCTCAGTTGGGATCCAAAAAGGCAGCATATGTACAGAAACACTGTAATGCTAGAACAGTGACATGTATATAAACATATACATCTGTGACATGGCTTTATCGCTGCTGCTTTTTTTGCCTTGCTTTACTTTTCTGTCTTTTCTCCCTCTTCTTCCCTCTTTCCTTAATTATTCTTCATTTTTCACTGCCTTGCTGTCTGTCAGTTAGACCGGGTGCAGTATTTAACATGCTGAGGGGACACATGTCCACCCCAAATGCCACAGAACAAATTCGCTACTTTGTTTGCGTTCACAGCTCATTTGGCCCAATCCATGTTTTGGCATTCTGTTATTGTCACGCTTGGTGAGGTTTTCTACGCTGCCCACCAAGGGGGAGAAACACGTTCCAGGGGCTGTCAGCTGAGGCTCACATTTACACTCCATCCTGCTGGATTTCCTTCAGGTTTACCCTTTTTATGTAGAACACGGTTTGTGAAAACAGCGACTTCGTAAGAACATTCGTGCCTTATTTTAAAGACGGCGGCAGAGAAATTTAAAGGAGCTGCAGTGAATTTTTGAACTGAGTCTGGAAGAAACATTCTAGGGAGGTAAGTGGTTGGAGAAGTGACATCAAAGTCAACTGTGTCCCTTCCCACCCACATCTTGACCTACAGCTGTGTCTGCTTTCATGTGCCTCCACCATCAAAACAGTCACACGCTCTCATGTACACTGGGTCTCGGTTTAATTTGAGTGACCAACCTCCCAAAGTGTCAGTGTGGTGCTGATCACTCAAACAGCCATGGAGGTTGAGGGGAAGGACGTGGTCCCGTTTGCAATTTCACAGGTGGAGATGTGTGGTGGTGGTGGGAATGTCCCAGCTGGTCTCAAAGGTCTAATCTCCCCTAGCTAGCAGCAGTCTATCCACCCACTGACTGTAAACACAATGGCTCCCAATGGCACTGAGCTGATTGCCGTTTCATCAGGGCCAGAACTAGAGTCAGTGGAGAGGAGCGCTGTCTCGCTCTGTTTGATGAACTTGTTTATTTTCCCTGCACATTGGAGGCCCAGAACAAACCGATTGGCAAGCAGCGTGTTTATCAGAGAAAGCATTCCCGATGACACTGGACAGTCACTGCTACACCAAAGCCACAGCAAAAAGCTTAATTAGAGCTTTCTGAAAATAATGTCTTGATACCACCCCCTATAAAGCCCATGCCCATTATTACTGCTAAGTATGCTCCTCCATCAATTATGGCATGTGCTAATGCGAGTCTCACAGTAGAGAGCCAACATGTTTCAGTGGGCTCAAATAGCTTTGCTGCACTCTCCCACTCAGAAATTAATCTTCTTCCCAGCAGACACCTCTGCACATGCCCAACGCAGAAAACAACAAATATACTAGTATTAATTGGTCTGTATATGTTGAAAACTCAAGTCCTATCTGAAATCTTAAAGACTTTCTGCTAGAACACAGGATTCTACACATAAATGATAAGCTGTTAAATTTGCCAGTTTTAAACCCCACAAACTGTACTCACTATTTAACTGCTAAGCTAAATTCACAAGTGGCTCCTTCACTTTATTTGATAAAGTGACGTGTTTGATGGGAGGACAGTCTGGCTTATTTGCTTCTGAGATGGAAATGCATACATAGGGAAAAGAAAATGAGAAGACATTATGCAGACTGTTTACCTCTCACTACCACCCACTGTCTGACATCTGTTCTCCACCTCCACCACACCTTTTACTCTGCGTATCCACTGTCATTCTTCATACCACCGTCCCCCTCATCTTTCTCTCGCTTTTTCAATGCTCCTTCCGCTCCCTCTGCTTTTACGCAAGCTTCTGTAGCTTTCCTCAGAGATCTGCCAGCGCACACATACTGTGGCTGCAGTATGCAGGTGATAATGAAGTGTCTGGGAAAAGAGGATTAGGTGGAGTGGCGGGCATCATCCCTGTGGTATAAACGTTCATCTTTCCCTTAAGAAGGACACATGGAGCGTCTTTCACCTCAGTCTAACTGCCTGTCCTAGTGTCACTCTCAGCTAGCATACTGGGATGGCTGCTGCGGCCCCGCAGAAGAAAACTGTGAGTGGGTTAAAAACAGTGGGCCTTGCTCCTCGGGGACGCTTGGTGTTTTATCCTCTGACACCCATCTGTTTATTCTGCACAGTCAGGCTAAGAGCTGCATAACAGGCAGTGGGAAAGTGAAGATCTTCACCAGGGGAACAGGCTGATACAGAGGGAAAGATAGGGGGTGAAAAAGAGAGACAGGGAAAAGAACGGCGAGAGAAACTCCTCCTCTTCCCTGTGGTCTGACAAAAAGATGACAGTTTTCCTCTGGAGCTTGCTCTGCCCTCCCTGGACTCAAACCTTCCTTGTAGGCAAGAGGCCTGTCAGACACAGCTAACTAGGCGGCCCCATGAGAGATGCAGAAAGCTTGACAGTTTGTTACTAGTTGGCAAAAAGCTATAGCGGGTCAGTTTCTGCACAGAAAGCGTAAAAAAAAAAGTCCCACTAATCAGCCACCAGCCAGCAATTTAGAGACGCTCACCTAAATATTCCCTTTATTTTCCTCCCACTGTGAGTTAAAAAAAAAAAAAAAAAACTCTTCCATCAGTGCACTGTATGGATTTATATCCATATAGCACCCTAATGTTACTGTAAACTTTAGGTTGTTCAGAACAGGAAGGCTATTTGTGCTGCAAAATGCTCGCGCAGTTTGCACATGTACCTTTGCTAAATCAGACCATATGGCATTGGGCCATCAGCTAACAATAGTTAACATAGCAGAATGGTACATGGTACATTAACATCGCAGAATGCAGTTTGGTAATTGAATGAGCTACCACACCTTTTTGGTTCCCTCCCATCAGTAGTGTGTGGTCTTATGTTAATGACAGCAACTGGAAACCATACAGTACTTCAGGCCCACACCAGACAACAGAAGCATACTTCCTTTATAAAATAATTTTGTGCATGCACTACATGAAGAATTTATTTAAGATTTATCATTCTGTTCGACTGGCTGCAAGGGTGAGGTTATTCTAGATGATCTGGTGGTTGTTTATAAAGTTAATGGTTCTGCTTATAAAAGACAGATTATAGAAGTGGAGGAAATAAATTGTTTAACTTTAAAGGTGCAGCATGTAAAATCTGACAACTAGACACCAGTAGATTGCAGATTGCAGTCATTTGAATCCTGTTTTCTTGTACCTTCCAATTCAAGTGCATAAGTGTGGCTGTTGTAGGACAAACAACTGTGGCTGATTTTCATCTGTAGTGAGTGTACGCTGTCAGTTAGCTGTTTACCTCAGCTGGTGTCCACGTCTGTTTACTTTGGTAGAGGCTGTAAAACTACATAAAAGGAGTCCGTGAAGAGTTCGAAGATATAATTACACACTAATAAATGTATATTTATGAGTACAAATTATTTACTATATCCTTAAAGCAAATTCATCACATACTTATTGTTTTTAAAAAATATATACCTTTATTTTTATTACAGTGAGCCTCAGTGTTCAGTTTAGATTGTACGGCAGAAAGCTTGATTTTGTTAAATAGCTGAAAGTATTTTGTCCTAATATATACTTTGCAAAAATTTCTCCACAATGCAATCCTGGGTAGATGTTTTCAAAAATGATAGGGTTTCACATGATTGTTATATTGGCATGTCAGCCAGCGCTGAATCACTTGTGAGCATGTGCCTAAGCTCTTGATGTCCTTGCAATAGCCTTGCCATGATTGGCGAGACTATGGGATGGGGTAGTGCCCTGCTAAGAACTGTTCCCGTCTGTCAGATCTCATCACTCCACTGTGCGTTGCTGGGGGCAGCAGGACCAAAACTGACCACTGAGTCAACTGACAAGACAGCTCAACATCCAGTTATGCCAGAGTAAGAATCACACACACGCACATACATACACACACAAGCGCACTGGCGTTTAAATTCAGGCAGGCACACACAGACATGCCATCATGCAAGCAAACGCTTGCACAGTACCACTCATACTCACAGCCACTGTCGTGACAATGCACAGCTAATGGGACACATATATATGTAATACACACAGACATGTGTATGCCAAAATAGACAGCACCTTCAACTTTGTGCAGGATCCAGCCCCAAAACAGCCGCAATAAAGCCCGTGCAGGATACAAATGTGCTCTGACACCATGCTTGGTAATGCACTGAATTGTCTAAAATCTTAACAAGTGACCCAGAAATGCTGGTGAACAAAAGGGGGTTCGGGGTACGGGAGGAGGTCATGTGTGCTGCAGTGTAGAAGAGAACTAAATTGACACTTTCTTGCCTGCTTCTTGAGCCCTGTGGTGGTATTCTCACGTTGTGTACAATGAGGGGCGACAGAATAAGGTGGACGACTCTTAGACAGGAGTGAATATCATTGTTGTACAAAAGTGAATTACTGAGAAGTAGAAATCTACATGTTGCAGGAGTGCAAAAATATATCTCCTTTCACAGACAGTAAGAGCACAAAACACAGAGAGCGCTAGAGAGAGGCTGCAGGGGTGAAACATGAAGTAAAACAAGCCATTCCAATATGTTTAGAACAGCAACCCTGAGGGAAGGAGAGGACCTGAGTGTAATATCACATTTATTTATTTTCAGCAAAATGATTCAGAGGTAGGTACATTCAAATATGTGCAAAAACAAAAAAAAAAAAAAAAAGAGAACAAAAAAAAAAAAGAAAAAAAA
>VUQK01002815.1:43992-90366 GCA_015106715.1 Bujurquina vittata
AAAGATTTCAGAGGAGGGAAAATTAAAAAATTGCAAAAAAAAAAAAAAAAAAAAAAAGTGGACGCCAAAAGGTATGTATCAGAACTTTTCAAAACAGTGAAGATTGCCTATATGCATTTTAAGCACTTGATACATTACCATGATTGCGAGTCAAAATGTAACAGCGCTCAGTGACTGGCAGAGCTAGCGTTTAAAACCGATAAGGCTCCAGGGGTTCTCAGTCCTCTCGCTCAATAAACGATGGAAGAGATTCCACAGAAGTAAAGCTCTCCACCTCAAATGACCCGTAGTGGCAAAAGGCCACATAAGATTCTTTATCAGTCTGAAAATGATATAGAAAATAGGTGCAATTCTCCATCACGCATACCTAATTTTCTCTCTATTTTTAAACTCTCAAAGGTCTACAGAGTCAGATTTGTAGTAACTTTATATTCCACATTCATATTACACTTTTGAGAAAGTTTTACACGTCAGAAACGCCAGATATGAGAGTGGTTTCCAGAAAACACGCATGAGAAACATGCTTCTTCATGGTGATGGTAAGCTCCACAAAGCTCACTACAACACAGCCAACAGCAAAAGCTCTACAAAGTTTGATATGCTGCTATGTGTGCTGTTTAAAGTTAGAGCCCTTCCCTCACCTGCACTGCAGTGCCAGAGATCAAGCGATGCCATCAACGAGCTAATGACGTGACTGCTGCAGGCAACAGCGGGCAGCTTGATTTATACATGGGGACAGAGATGAATGATTCATAGGCTGAGCGAGGGATACCAGGACACATGGAAACTATATGCCCCTCTCACTTGCTCTTATTCATGGATCCTGACCTCAACATAAACTCTCTGGAACACTCCCTTATGTCTCATAAGCTTAGCATTACACAACTAACCAGCCCTGTTAACGCTGCTCATAATGGCTCCATGACTTTTTTCTCTCTCCCTCTTTTTTGTCTCTACATTTTTTTATAACTGTTCCTCAGCGTGTCCCTCTTTCCTCCCCCATAGGATTCATTGGCTCAGTGGCCATTTCTTCTTCTCTTCCCATAATGCAACGCTAATCCTAAATATGGAACCCACTGTTGTAGGATAAAATGAATGGCCCAATCACTCTGCATCAATTAGTCCATCCATCATTGCTGATTGGAGGACGAGGCGGGGGGTGTTCATTGTGACTGTTCTCTGTGGTGGCAGCAGGAAGACAGAAATGGCGTGCGAGAGCTTTCACACAGAAATGCAATCTTCACCACTATTTGGGTACCACAAACTGCAGTCCAGCAGATAACCTTGTCCTGTTACTTTCACTTGAACGCCCTCTAAATTACATCATCTCCATCATAAATGATCTGACAGCATGAGGACACTTCTCACATGATAATTATTCAACATGATGACTGACGCTCTCCTTTGTGCACTGAGATGCTTTAGGTGAAGACGCAATTGTATACGACACAAATAATTCATCACCTTCCTGCAAGTCCTGCAACGCGCTAAATACGCGTTTGATTAAAAAAAGTAACAGATCTAGATTCTAGCAAGGCAAGCAGATTGCTATTGTCTTTCTAGCATATAACCCCTGCATTACACTGTGCTACACATTTAATAAAGCCAAGGCAACACTTCAGCGCTAGCATACAGTGCAGTTTTAATGCATACACACACTTAAAAGTTCACTACACTTGAGATTTGCAGAGTTAAGTTGCTTTATAATTTCCCTAAGTAAGTGCAATTTACAAAATGACTTTTCTGCTTATGCAAGAATAGGGCCAATACAAATATATTTTTTAATTCAATTATTCAAATGAGTATGACTAGCTTAAACCAGTGTGAGAGGGCCCTCCCATGCTTGGATGGCACTCGTCCTGAACACAACCTACTGAGATGAGAGGTAAATATACTTTGATTGAATTACGTAGATAAAGACAGAGAATTGTTGGGTGTTGCAGTATACAGTTACAGTGTATCAGTGCTGTTTTGAACACACTTTAGAAAGGATATGGAATATTACAGCACAAATACAGGGCAGGCCTAGATCAGAGTGTAACTAACTCCCCTCTACATGTGAGGAGATAAGTAAATCCCAAGGGTGCCCTGCTGACTGAGGAATCTTTGCATTCAATTTATCATTTTACATTATTTAGGTTACTCCATGGGGAAATACGCTATCTCTTTCATAAGTTATGCTAATGGCTGTTACTACCATCTGTGAACTGAGGACCATCAGTCAAGCATAGTGTGTAATCTATGAATTATGAGAATAATACGTCATCTCTGAGTGATTAGTCTGGGGGCTTCCAGGGAGCTGTGTAAGGGACAGAAAGCCATCTCGCCCAAACCGTCATCCAACACCATCCTATATCTCGACCTGTACCCCTCCCCCTGCACTGCACAGCATGCCCTGCGTGGTCCCCTCCAATCGACTCAATAAACAAGCCGCGGGTAAGAGCCAGACAGGGGATAATGGTTCACCTGGAGGTGACAGGAAAAGAAAACAGAGCTCTTTGCATAACAAATGGAGATAAAGATAAGCGCAGTGGAGCACTTAGGAACCTTGGCAAAGGATTATTCTAACATGTCCGAAATTGAATACGTTTTGCCTTTTTTAAGCACTTCTGCATTTATAGCATAGTGCTGGTGAACCTGCACTGCTGATGTTGTGTATTTTTCATATTGCTCTCAAAGGCCAGAGCTCAGAACATTTTGTTTTCCTTCTGTTAACTGGATTTGTAGAGCACAGTCATCATACAGGCGTTTTCACATCATTTTCCGAGGACAGCCACAAAGTTATTGCCTTGTCATATCATTGCGAGTCTGCATCCCATGACGTCTTTAGTTGCAGAAGAGGACAAGGTACATCAGCATCACTACAGTGAGCATAATTATTCTCATCTATTATAATGTGTTAATACCTGCCATGACTCACACCACTGTTTAGGAAAGGAGGTGAGCTGAGGGCCCACAGCCCTTATGTAGCATCAACACTAATATATTTTCATTTTAAAATGCAGAACTTGTGTTTGTTTATGCAAAGCGTTCATCCTGCTGTCATTTTTATAAATCCTGTTGACCCTGTTTAAAAGAGGCTAGGCTTTTGCTTCAGTCTGGATGGGCAGAAAGAGTGACCACAGCAGTGGCTGAATTAGCCCAAGCCAAGGCACACAAAACCAAACCATGCCAGTGACCAGTGAAATCTCTTGACTGGAGCACAAAAAGGAGGTCCAACCTGAGAAGAACGATTTGTTTGGGTGGTCTAGTTAAAGCCTAGTGCTAAAAGGGCAGCGGTTCTGGTTAGAATGCTAATGAGCAAATTTCCCTCCTGGACAGAGACATCAAAGGCAAGTGAAGCTCCCCCTCTCTGGCTACAAAGGGCTTCATGGTATCATTGCATAGCCCTGCGTGCACTTGAATACTTGTGTTTGTGTGAGTGTGTATAAAAAAAAAGAGACAAATGGAAGGGAAAGGCAGAATAGGCAAGGTGGTGTTTACATTAGGTCTATTCTTTTGGGACTGTGCCAGCATCCAGCCAAGCTGTGACACACATCACAAGAGCAACCTGGTACCATTCATAATTACCCTCTATTCACAGAGGCCTCATTTGGTGTGCTATTATCAGAGATCATTGTTATTTCCCTCTATGTATGTTTGAAATCCCAGTGAGACCAACATGTCTAAAGCAGATAACAGTGCTATTTTGGTTAACCCCATTGCGTACATAATACTGAAGATGCACAACCCAGAGAAAATTCCCATCAGTGATTTCTAAGGATTTAATAGAGCATCAGGGCATAAGAATCTTTTCTTATGAATTGTTTCTATGTATAACCATTGCTAGAAATATATTACGGCTTTCCTGCGCACAGAAAAAAAAGTCTCAGAAAGAGCTTTGCTGTCATGCATTTCCATCCTTTCACACTGCTCTGACTGCAACAAAACAATCAGCAGGAAAACTCTGTTTTGCTGTGATCACATATCACACTTGAATAAACTGTAGAGAGGTTAAACCTTTCTGTGAAAAGACATCTAAACTTACATGGGAATGCAAAAACGGGAGGGGGGGGGGGTTAAAGTATATATAGGTGGTAAACTAACTTAAATAAAATAAAGCCAATGTCCAGTTTTCCTAAGCTGTTTGGAGTCCTACTTCCAGAGCTGTTAAGAGTTACACATGGCTCAGGTGTGTGAGGCCAGCATGATGGATCATCCTGTTGTGAAGCTACCCCTCTGCAGAGCCCCGAGAAGACAGCTGGGAGATAAGGAGGGCTCTATATGAGAGCACATCTCCTCTCCACATCGATCCTCGACGCCACCAGGCAGGAGGTCTTCACATGCCAAACCACAGATAGAGGTAGAGAGGGAGGGCAAGGTGACAACAGAGAGAACAGTTTTGCAGGTTTAGCAGCCACCTTCAAGTGATAAAGACACTGGAAGATAAAACCCCTCTTGGCCTCGTGCAGATAAAAGACAAACGGTGTAGTGCTTTGTTTTAGAGGGAAAATAACATTTTCAGCTCTCTGGTAGATAATAGTAATCTCGCTCTGTTTATAGTCATCATTGTTGACCATGGCAAAAAGAAAAAAAAAGACTAGCCCTTGTGAATAAGGGAGCAGCCTAAAGTAGCTTCTCCTCTTTATATTCTTCACAGGAACACACATATAGGACACAGCAACAAACATGTGACTTAACCTGCGGTCATTATTAGCACAAGAACCATGACTCTTTGCATTTTAGAGTTAACTGACCTTGTATCTTGTACCAGTAACTTAGGAATAGAATCGCTGGAAGTCAATTAGGAATGAAAGGAGGCTTTGCTCTCAAAAAATGGCACTTGCTACAATTAGAAATTCCTCTGGAGTTAATAAGCACAGCTGCAGGTTATAATCAGCTGAAATGTTTTCTTGCAAAGTGCAACATTAATTGACACATAAGAGCTTACATTCAAATGTTGACAGCCTCTGATTCGCCTTCATTTCTTTTTTTTTTCTGTTGTTGTTGTGAAACAGAGCAATCTGTAATATCCTCACAGCTATTATTAGTTGAAATAGAAACTGGATCAATCATCAAGGCCAAGAACAGTAAAAAGGTGATCTGGCATAAAACAGCAATAATGAAAATGTAATAGCAAACAGAATTGCTTCTAGTCTTTCTTTGTACGTGGCAAATCAATAGCGTGAGTCGACTGCAGCAGAGACAGACACCATTCAGGCAGACAGTATACCTGCTTTACAGGGTCTGGCTTGGTTATGGAGAAGCATGTTTGTGACCCCTGATCTCAATCACAGAAATTCCTAAGATGGCTGTGCACTGAGGGCCTCTTCATGTTGTTGATGGATTGAGATTCGATGCTGCGAGTTTGCAGTCTTAAAAATGTATCAGACGAGATAAGGGCCACTCCAAGCTGCATGATTAAATGCGAATAAGGTTTCAGCAGCTCAATGTACACTCTAATGGACACCATGTGCACAGCGCATAGAACTGTGCAGTGTCTTTGATCTTCCTTTTTTGCCCGTCCTTTGCTTCTGATGAGTCATCTTTGCCAGGTGGTAAACACTAATGACTGAATGCATGCAGAAGCATCGTTTTAGTGCAGTACGTGCTTTTTTTTTTTTGCTACACAAACTTATAAAACCTCTTTAAAGAAGAAATACATAATTCTGAAGGAAAATTTAGACTAGCAAAATGAGAGCAAATGCTACTTTTTTTTAACTAAAGAAAACACAACAATAGATAAAATGATACAGGCTGTAAACACATGCACATTGGGAAAAATGGGAATATATGATATAGTGAAGATGCTAGGTGCTGGTTGTATTAAAGTGTCTTAAGAAATAAAATGCCTGCTCTGATAGAGAACTTCAAAATACACACTATAAGAAAGATTTTATCTATAATACGTCTTTTGATTAGTTATATTGGACAGATGGATGTACTAAGGCAGACTGTCCTAGTTGGGATCAGACTATATAACTGAAGGCTGTTAATGCAGCTGGATAAACAGATAAGGCTGAAGCAGTGACCTTGTTTCATTGTTATACCATCCCCACATATCAAAAAATTTCCCTGGGGACTAAAAATTAACATTCACATGTAACTGGGTGCATTTTACCCAAACCTCATCTCACTGTGGTGAAGAATGATTATTTCAATCATGTCACTGCAAAAGTCAAATTTCAGAAAGGAAGAACAGTGTGATTGGGCAGCAGTATTATTCTACTGGAGCTCCCTAACCATTATTCCCACACCACAATCGGCTGCCTCAGATTTCCTCCATTGCCTTGATGATAATGTACTTCGGCAGGCTACTAAAGTAATGACCATCTCTCAGCGTGGCACAGCGCAAGGTTGCTGTGCACTACGCTCTAATATTTTAGCCTTACATTCAGCCGCATTTAACACAGACACTTCAGATGAAACAGACACTAAAATCTGCCATGAACTCAATAAAACAGATGTGCTGTATGCCAGATCTGATAAGTGCGACTTTAATTGCTTTACCATAGCACAGCAATCAATGGGGCACAATAATGAAAAACAAAAAGCATTCACTCACCTCCCCCTCCTCCCAGAAGACTGGAGTTTGCTGAAAAGAGAGGGGAAAAAATGAGTTAGTAAACGTAAAAAAACATACAAAAATATGGATCATTCAAAAGCATAGGGGATCACAGCATGAAGAGCCTGAAGCTGGCTCGAATAATAACAGTTATTTTACACATTTTTGTATCACTTTCACGGGAAAAACCTATAATCACACATTTCAATAGCTCTGTCTAGCAAATATAACGTGAATGTCATCCAACAGTTTGTTTATCAAATCTCCAGTTGACAAAAATGAACAATGTGTGAGGCAGTTTTTTTTTTCCCTTTAAATATCAAATTAGCAACTTGGCAACAAATGTGTGATTCAGTCAGCAGCTACTCAATATACGCTCCTTGGCAGATTTTCTTTGGCAAAATAACAGCGGTTGTGCTCAACAGAACATGTGATTCATTAAAAGCAATTTAAGAGTAGTGTGCAGTTTGAGACAGTTGTATACTACTGTACAACAAAGAAATTCAAATATTGCCATGGCGCTGTAGAGTCTGTCTATCTCGGCCCTGACTGGTGACTGGCCTCCCATATGTCCAAATACCAGTCTGTCGACTTCACGCATGTGTACCTGGTGTACAAATAGTCACATACCCTCACAGCCTCATGCTAATTATTTGTACCTCTTTCTAGGAGCAGAGCACTTTATTTTCATTTGTTTAAAAGAGAAGGAATCCTATAACTTATGTATACAACTTACTGTAGCTTTACATGATTCACAGTTTATTTTATACTGTGCTTTGGTGCAGTCCCTCAGCAGGTGAGCGGGGCTGCCCTCTCACCTCCTCTCACTGACGTCATACAGAGTGGGGGGAAAAAAAACTTTGAAAAAGAGCATCCTGCTGGTGCCAAGTCTGCCTGGAGGAGAATACTGTCACAGCAGTCTTATTGCTGCACTGTTCTTGGTCACACAAACACTGGAAACTGCCATCACACATCCACAACAAAGTCTAATTCTAAACACCAAATAGCTGAAATAATCATGACAGTAAAACATGAAATTAATGACTTCGACGTGCCATTTCTGTGAGTCTGCGAACTTGCCTAAAAAAGAAAACGTGTTATGCACCATAAAAGCGTACAGTGGCTTGCTGTCAACACTTGTATCAGGTTTCCTGCATTTCTAAAGCAATTTGTCACAGCACATTAGCTGACAGGAAGACTTTAGCACGAGGCTTGTTACATACTGCACTGTAGTTACGTAGGAGCCCCACTAAGAAAAGCCTAGCTCACCGGCGTCTGATGTTAGCTTTAAGACCGTTTAGTTCATAATCACTCATAGGAAGACTGATGAATGACTGAATCCCCTACATTTATGACATTTACTGATAGTTAACTGTCATAGTGATGGCTAAGGAGAGAGATTATCATTAAAAGTGAACCTGTTTTTACTGTTTCCCCGTTAGAGACATCCCTTACACATGAGAGAAGGAAGATTAGAGGGGATTTAAAGTACATCTGTTAATTTGCATGTTACTGGAAGAAGGTAGACAACGTGTTTGATGTGAAGTTCATACAGCGGGTACTGGAAGAACCATACAACCACGCCTTTAATGATCTTCAGCTTCAGCTTTGCATCGGGTATCATTAGCAGTGAATGCTTCCCTATTAAAAGCTTATTATTTCTCAGAAATGTTTCTGTGCTCAAGTAATAGATAATGACCATGTGCTATCAGGGAGAGTAATCCAATCACAGAAAAGTCCTGTGGCTTCTATGATTTTTTTTTCCTGATTATATGTATAATATGATTTCTGGAGTTCACTCAGTTTCTGCATGTTTATGTGGAAGCATTACTGTTTTGCATTGTTCTCACTTGGGCACCCTACATGAGTGGGCATAACAACAGGAAGAAAAAAAACTCTCCCACTGCAGAATTTGCTTTATCAAAGGCCCTTTGTTGTGTGTGTATGTGTGTGTACATACAATATGAGCACAACATACACAAACAAAAAACAGCAACTCAAACAGGGATGTACTGACAATGCACTGTCATGTTTACAATAGCACCTCTCCAGGTTTTTCTGTGATGAAAAAGACACTCGTGCTCTCCCAGCCTTTGTTTAGCTCAGGAATCTGACAGCCATCAACAGAAAGCACGCAACTCAAATGTTTCTAGAACAGCCTTTTATAACCAGGTTGGGACATTTTATGTTCATATTTGAAGATGCTCAGATGCACAAAACATTGAATTTAAGGAATTTTCATCATTATATGGCTTTTTGTAGGAGATACATTTTTTTAAGTTTTCAAAGTCATTCATTTTTAAATGAGCACAATGTAAGTGGTAGTTTCAGTGCCAGCTTAAAGCAAGCTAATACTATGCTAGTTTTCAGCAAAGTCTATCATCATTGTCTAGTCTCCTGAGGAGTCTTCCTATTCCTGAGCTATTAAAACACTGGGGTTTAATTACCTGACATTATGGAAATGCATGCCTGAGGGGGGCGCTTCATTTACTCCACACCTAATCAGAGATTGGAGATGTGGTTGCTAATCAGTCTGACACAACTCTCCCGCATGTGTATGTGTGTGTGAGGCAGAGCAGTGGTAGTAGTGAACAGGGTAGGCTAGGGGTTGAGATGTGAGATACTTTTTCTAATGTGTTTATGGCAATAGCCCACTGGGAGACGAGGAGCGTTCACATCTTCAGTGTCAGTTTGATGAATGTGTGTGTGGGGAAAGGTAAAAATGTAGCTTTCTGCCCCCCCCCTTCCCCGTTTCCTCTCATTGAATAATTATAATGTCACTCTCCACACAAAATACTGTATCTGTAACATGCAGAGCCAATAAGATCAGCCCACATATGTATCAATAGAGAATTATAAAACTGAAAATGAATGAGGGCTTGGTTTAATAACCGGTTTTCAGCATAAGACAAATAAGAAGCAGCTGGCAGAGACGCTAACCTACAGCAGAACACAGAGAAGCAGCAACACTCTTAGCACCAAAGGCTGTGAGGTGGTGTCTTATTCAGTGCGACTTGCCTGAGAAGTGCTTCAATTATTCTGAGTGAAAATCAAAACAGAAATCCATATTTGGCCATATTCATCCCATAATACATATTTTATAGTGTGTGTATTAATTATAAACCAGACCTCCTTGCAGTTTTGCCTGCTCTTGGCTCAGTCTGGTGATATTTTAGATCAACACATATCTGCCTTCAGGGAAGCAGTGTGAGAGCCAACAATTAGTATTATCAAAATAACATTATCTGTTTTTTTCTACAGTGTATATACAGCACCTGCACATGGAGTTGTCTCTTTGAATGTATGTTAAATGCATTTCCTTCTTTGTGATCCTTTCTGCCAGAACAGACGGTATCTTCATTTTAAACAGCGGAAAGGATCCCATCACAGCAGACAAAATATGAGTGTTGAGCCTAAATATTTCTGGTTGGAGTAAAGGTAAGCCATGACAAGAAAGAACAGAAAAAGAAATAAAGAAAGAATGAAGCCAAAGCAGTAGACTATAACTTGTCAGGAGTCCTAGAGTGCCATCCCAGGAGGAACCATAACATGGGAGATAAATCTCAGTGGAAAGGCTCCCCAGATTGCCTGCAGATGGTGGGTCATTTGGAACTGCCGGTCCACACCGTTAGGCCAGCTCATCAAACACGTGCCCTAACTGTCACTGTGGGAACACCGACTTCCTTTCTGCCCTTTGAACTCTTAACCTCCACTGCAACCTCATATACCCCTCACCCAGCGAAAATAGAGCGGTGCCGCTGCTGTGTCTTTTCAGAGCAAGAATCTATCGATAACAGAACCCCCGCCAGATAGAGTGACAGGCATGGCATCAAGAAGCCGGCAAGTCAGCACGGACTCACACATACGCACACACCCGCACAATGAAAAAAGACTAATGAAACATCCCTCTCATCTCAGTGTGTCGAGATATTTGCAGAGCATTCATAAAAATGGCTTTTGTGCACTTATGTGTGTGTGTGTCGTGTGTGTGCAGAGGGCACTGAGGCATGGATCTGGGTTGCATGTTTGGTGTCGTCAGCAGAGCCCTAGATCATGCAGTTAAATAGGAAGTGCCAGAGCGTAACCACAAAACCTCAAGGCAGTAAACAGATCCACTGTCTACCTTCTGCTCTCCGCCACCTTAACTGAACCTTTTAAGTATGTTCCATCAAATGCACATTCACCTCATCCTTAGCAGCCTCTCACATGCTTCTCAGTAAGCTCAGATGTTAATAGTGTGTGCCGCTCTGACTTTGGGATAAAAGGTGGGGTACAGAAACTAATAAAAAATCTTTATGGGTCAGGTTGCCTGCTCTGTTGCTGAGTCAAAAAAAAAATCCTTGTGCAATTTTTCACACCAACCACCAGCCACCACAGCAATAAAATGCTGCTGGCCTATCTGGGCCTACAAATCTTACCAGCATTTTCTTCGTTTTTATTTATTTATTTTTTGAAAATACATCCGAGAACAACTGTCATAAGTATGCTCTTTGCTTTGTTCCATTTCACTCACTGCTGCCGCTGGAGCGTGCCTTACCTGTCCACAAGGAAGGAGCTCTGATTTTATCAAATGTGACGTTACACAGAAAAACTGTCCCAAATAAATGCACTAACTAGGTCAACAGAGCTGCTCTTTGTTACCAGGAGCCATATTATCTATTATTCGGCTTTAATTAGAAATCTTACTTACAGCTAGTCTGACAGGCACATGATAAGCATCTTATACACAATGAACTGCAAAAAGAAGTCCTTGAATAATGAAAAATCATTTTAAAAAAAGCTTAAGGACCTAAAAGCTGATCATTTGAAGGCTTGACTGACACTTAGATGGTCATTAGCTGTTCCTCTTTTTTTGTGTTCTGTTGTCTAACATGTCAGCCCTGAAAGGAATCAGTGGGGTGAAGGACTTTCTTTTGCAGTGCAATAATGTTCACTCCATACACAGCGACTTTTCCACTCCACCGGCCTTCCTAACAAGCACTGATACCGCGTGATAGTACACGCTCAATCAAATGCAAACGTGCATGTACATGTTTGTGTATATTCACAAAAAGGCAACTGGAAGCATTCCAAATTTGATATCTAGAGCAGCCCATCTCATGTCTGTGCAGCTCCGTGTTAAATCGAGACTACTCTAACCACCAATGATGGAGGCTGTTCGCTTTTAGTAGCTGCTGAAATTCACACAAATAGAAATAAAATTTAAATGAGCCACCAGTTGTGAGATGAGAGAGAGGACACAGTGGTATTTCTTATTTGTGGCGCATTAAAAATGCATGCGACACCACACATGCTGCCTCGCCTGATAATACTGGGTGGCACTTTTGTTCTTTATATCTCACAGAGGTCCCTAAGGAGCCTGACTGAGGCGGGCAAACTTGCAGTCGAGGTGGCACAATCCCAGAAGTCCATTCATGCACAAAATGGCTTCATACGAGAAAAACTGGGTGAAACAAAGAAGTTGTGGCTGTAATAAGGTGAGTACGCAATATGGATCAAATTTTAAAAAAAAAGCTTTAACCTTACCTTAATGTTGATGTCAACTTGTTTACTGATTTTTTACTAAAATTTTAATTACAAGTAACTGACATGTTGATGAGGACAAAGGGAATGAAAGGAACGACCATAAGAACACTGACACGGAGTGTGTGCGTGCAAAATGAATTCACAGGAATCTGGCATTTGTGGGAATAACAAACAATCATTCAGGCTGAGAATTTGACTCCATTCCAGGCCACTCTGTTCAAACAGACTTCAATTTTGTAGCCTAACCCTGTTATTTAGGGCTGCCATGATATCAGATTTTCTCTACATGATTACTGTGGAAAAATATTACTGTTAACAATACAGCAGGATGGCTAGCAGAGAAAAAAAATTTTTTAAAAGCCAGTGCGCACTCTGTCAGCTGTGTTTTGTCTTTTTTTTTCATTACAAACAAGAGTGAAGGGAGGTAGAAAGAGTTTCTATTTCCTTAAATCTATACATCTATAATCTTCAATACAAGCAGGTATATAGTGAAATTCCTTGTTTGGTGTTTGTCGGGTATATTGTTTCAATTCACTAATCATGGCAGAAATTCAAAAATGTAAATGTATAAAGCCAGACACTAATATATATTATACATTCCACCCTTTTAAAAACAGAGAATTAGATATAGTGAGCTTTAATCTTTGAATGGCTAACTTAATATTTACACATCAGGCAAAGTATCAAAAACACACACACTTTTGGTCACTGAAAGCAAGCATGCCTGTTTTTGCTTGGGTTCCTGACTGACCTGGTTATTGACTTGTGAGTGAGTCTATAGGTGAGGGTTTCAGAGTGGTGCCTGATGCGTGGAGAGTTTAATCAACTCACTCCTGCTTTTTATTATGACCGCTCAAGTTCACAGTAGGCCAAAAATGACCATCAGGCCACCAGGAATTGTCCCAGTGCAGTGTGTACTCCACTAACCAGCGTTTAGCTTGGATCCAAGTCATGTAAATTATGCCAAAGACTGAACAGCTTCTTTGTTTTGACTCATCTGTGCAGACACTACACTTCTAGGGCACCACCACCCAAGCACTGTCTAAGTGAACTCCAAGCACACTGTGAAATAATAGAAAAACAACTACTCGTCTCCAGCTGTGTGTGTCCACACACCACTGAGAATAGAGCGCAATCCTGGCTTTAGTTCACATAATATAAAGCTGACCTGGTTCAAAAATGCATGTGACATTCTTTGCTTCTCCCAGTTGCAGTATACAGGGGTTAAAATGTTACCATCAGGCTCAGCTATGCATGTATAGCACCTTTTAAATTGTACCACTAGAGCTGAAGGACATTCGTTTATGAAAAGAAGAGATTTAACGTTTCAAAATTGCTAATAGCTTAATGTGAATTCTACTTTAAGCTGTATTTTACTTTGAAATACAAATTACAATATGAGAGCACCATGTTAGTTGCTTCTTAAACCTATTCATAGTCTCAACTGTACATGTCATATAGTGCTGATAGTTGAAATTATGTTGTTTTTACAGCTTCTTTCAGCACCAGTGTTATGATGTCTGAATGTATCAATGTGACAACAGGCTTGTGTCACAGTGATTAATCCCTTTCCTCCGCAGGCTTGTCACCATCATAACAAAGCAACAATACCAGATGCCAAAGCCAGCCCACACGTCTATTGTTATAATTACCTGACCTTCAAATCCACATTAATGAGCCCAGGATGATCCCATTCTCTTTCATCATTTGGCTTCCGAGCCCTCCTTTTATCTAACAAGGTCACCTTTCACAACACCGCTTCTCCCTGAAATACACATCCCCCTCATAAATATACATCCACCTGCATCTGCTCAACCCCCAATCCTAAAAAAGAAGCTTGAAGAAATTACAAGAAAATGAAGATGTAGGTGGGCTGTGCAAAGCACACATTTGTATTTCTTCTGAAGTTGACACCAAGGGAAAAGTCAATGCCACCAAAGTTAAGATGCACGAAACAACTTCCTAACGATTGACGTGTTAGTTAATAATTGTTTTCAACACTAAAGACACAGCCTATTAACATGAATGAGAAAATGAGAAAGACTCACTGCATGGGCTCTGAAGGCACAGTGCGGGGGGGCATCATGAGAGCAGGGTTCGTTAGATGAGTCGTTTCAATCTGTTTCCACAATTTTAATCTCAAACGCACAGTGGTAGTCACAACAACAAAAAATGTCTGTGGTCTGCGAGAAACCACAAACAGCCTCAGAAAAATGGCACACTCAGTAATTCATTTGTTCTATTATTCCAGACATGTTTTCCATTCAGGCTGTAGCTGTGTTTGCTGACTGTTAAAAAGGCGAAACTTAGTTGTACATGATATAAATACAGATGGACAACTTAAACAACTTAACACTTAAAGGTTGGCTGTACGCGCACTTGGGGTGTGCATGCTCTGCAAAAGGGCCAGTGACCTAACCTGCGATCTTACTTTAAGCTATTAAGAGCCACACCAACATTTAATGGATTATTCCTTCACCCACGTCTCCATTAAGTTTTCTGAAATTCAGTCTTCGTGCAAATAGCATTAACTTCCAATTTCCACAAATATCTACATAAATATTCAAAGTACATTTATTGGCATAACTCTTAAGAGAGGCAAAAACTGAAATATTTTTAATGATGTCCAAGCAAACTTCAAATCTCATGGACCTTTCATAAGGGAATGCAAGTATATACTGTAAGAGAAATGCAAAATTAAATTAAATTTATAAAGAAATTCAGGCAGGACAGGTAGTCAACATTAAACTTTGTTCGCTTGACACAATGCTATAACAGAGCATGATATTTCAATTGACATTCACCACCCCTGTGCGAGTGTGAGAACTTTAAAGAGGCACCCCTATTTTGCGGTTTAAATTAAACGGGTTATCTGCAAACTTCACAGGACCCAGTGTCACTACAGAGCTCTGGCAGGATTTGAGCCAGCAGCTGCACGTTTCTGGATTTATCAGCCTCATGTTAATACGGCCCTTTCCTTACTGATGATCAGGCCTGCTGGTACGGTAAAGACTCACAGGCTCCTCAGGGCCTTCACAGTCCACTAACCCCAGTGCATAACCCACCAGACAGCCAGACAGTTCCCCTTACTATATCCAAAATAACATGGCTGGGATTTCTCTAGACGCAGAAGCCAGGACAGCATTAAATTGGAGATCCTCAGCTACTGAAGTGTGGTTTCAAAATCGACTTCCCCTTTACATATCGCTGCATTCTCTTTGTGGAAAACAGAAGTCTGGAAATAAGGGTCTCGACCTCGATAGCCTTGCCAAGGTATATACACTCAGAATTAGAGTCCATATAGCTTAAGTGCAGAACATTGCATTAAGGAAGAGTGCACAGTCTTTTTTAACGCTAAATGTATTTTAACTTCTCTTACTTCCTTAGCAAAATGCACTTAGGGGGCACTCAAGAGAATCCATTCCCACCAGCGTCTATTTGATCACAGTGATCTAAGCGTTGAGGTGATGTGTGAATAAGCCCTGGATGCACAGGCACACCGTTTATGTCACAGAAACTAATCTCCCCGGAGCGCCAACTGCAATCAGACTGGAGCATCTTCTTTTCTGCTTATTGAGCATGAAGGCTAAAATGGATTGTGCTTTAATTAAAGGCAGTTTATCAAAATGCTGTTAATCCTTTTACAGTGTGAATGCACATTTCTTGCTGTAGAACGAAGCACTGGTGATGCATCACTGTTTTAGTTTTGCACAAGAGCAAACAGTAAGTTTCATGTCCTTTTTGCATAAATACACAACATACAGGAACTCGAGCTCCTATATGATGGGCAACAGAGAACTTAAATATCTAACATAGACATGCTAGTCTACTGAAGTGCATCATGAAGACTCTTATAAAGCTAGGCCATCCCATTCTGATAAGAAATGATCTCATAAGTAATCATACCTGCATTAAAATAAATAGCAGTAGTTGTAGTGGTTTGATCAGTGTGATGTATTTACTTTGACAGAGCTATTACTTATTAGTTTTACACCTCGAACACTTCACCTGCAACATAACGTCCTCCCCTGTTTCACTGTCTGTGTGTGGATGTGCAAATCGGCACTGACGAATGTGAAGTGATCTGCAATTCAGACTTGGTAAAACTATAAATAGTATGATTCTCATGAAATAGGCTAACAAAATATTATATCCCTCAGATGTTGAGTAATGGCCAGGCACTCCAGCAGTCACCTATTAGAGTCCAATACTGACATATCACAGATACATTATGGGCAAAAGTATTGAGCCACACCTCCTCATCTTTGAATTCAGATATTTTCAGTCCCAACACCTACAGTCTGCCTTCACAAACATGTACGGAAGAATGGTTTGTTCTAAAGAGCTCAATGAGATTCGGTGCACTGCTAAAATAGGATGCCACCTTCACAACAAGTCGGTTTATGATTTCTTCCCTCCTAGATATTGGCCAATCAGCTGTAAGTTACTGCAAAACGGAAGTGTTTAGGAACCACAGGAACTCAGTCACAAAGTGGTAGACCACATAAAGTTAAAGAGCGGGGTCACAAAGTGCTGAGGCACATAGTGGGTAAAAGTTGCCAGCACTATGTTGACTCAGTAACTGCAGAGCTCCCAATCTCCTCTGGCATTAACATCAGCACCAAGACTGTGCACCGGGAGCTTCATGGCATGGCTTAAATGGTCAAACAGCTCTGGCAGGTGTAATGTGAAGGTGGCCCAGTACTTTAGTCAATAGAGTTTATATCGGTTTAGCCATATGTTTTCCAATATACACCAATATATCAGAATTGGTGTCATTACAAATGGTTTGTCCAGCAGAGCAGCTCTGACCCCATTACTCACTCTCAACACTGCCTGCAGCACATGTAACAGTGCACGCTATAGCTGAGCACAACGCGGTGTGTAGTCAGGTTTCTGCCTAGTGTGTGAAATACACTCCAATTGCCTGTTACCCGGCAATGGCCTCTTACCACCTTTTACTTCAAAACTCAGCAAAATGGGTAATTTTACCAGGGGTGCCAAAACTTGTTCACACAGCTGTAAATAACTCACACATCCAACATTTTTGAAGAACAGCGAAAATGTCATTGTCAGACACTCCATTAATATAATATTGTTCTGTGCTTCTTTCCTTGGAGTCAAATATAGATTGCATGCATCCGTTTCTCTTTTTTCATTCACACAGAATCCTGGTGGCTAATCTCCTTCTTTCTGCTATCAGTTGCCTTTTGTAAAAACAGAAAAAAAAAGAAAAGACAACAAGTTACAATTGCCTATTCAAGTGCACTCTCTGAAGTAGCAAAACACATGGCTAAGACTAAGAATTATACAATCAGATTTTTTTCTCTTGGCAAGGTCACTAAATAAATCTAAGCTTGAATAAGACACAGAAGTGGTGGCAAGAAGAGCACAAAAACTGTGCGGGTGTTTCCACCAACCTCGGTTTTAAGTACTGTGCTTTTGCTTTGAGAGTCATTTGTGTTTCTTAACTAAATTAATACAATCCATCAGTCTGCTCAAATCAAGTACTCTTGTCTAAAAACATCCTGGCAGGCTGATGCTCATGCTGTATTAGCTTATTAGCTCCATCATCTAGTAAGAAGCCATGCTACGTTGGCAAACTTGCAATGGTGTTTCAGGCTCAGAGGATATTAGCTACAGAGTAATGTGAAGTCAAAAACTAGAATTATCCATTGTATGGAGTCATAAAAATACTCAATCCACTGTGTTTGAAAAATAAGGCATGGCAAGGAACTTCCTAATTAGCCATCATTTTGATTGATTAAACAAGTTAGCTTATTACAGCCCTGTTGTACACATTGCTCTTCACTTCAGAACATAATGCTTGCATCTGTTTTGCTATCCAAAAGTCTTCCTCTAACATACTCAGAAGAGAGAGAACGCATAATCAACCACATCAAACTAAATAATTGGCAGACATGTTGTCGTCTGAGAGACTGAAACAATTATCTTGGGGATGCTTAACTAGCAGAATAGATTGACAATGGTTCCATCTCTCTAAATGATATTGCCGTCCTCCTGCTGAACTTTGCAGTACTGCTTAATTGCAGCCATTAATTGGCTTGCCTCCAAGCTCTTCACTTCATTGCTGAACCCGACCACATACCCACTGCAGCCAGGGTTAGGTGCAAAAGACGAGATTTACACAAAATGTACGTTAACCACTGAGAACAATGGCTGCAAAGCGTCACTGTCAAATGGCACTAACTCAATGATTTCTATGTATTTCTAGAGTGAGCAGGTAAAGAATGTAGCTACTAACAGCAGCAAACCATGTCGCGCTTTCAGCTAGACCAGGCCAATTTTAGATGAGACAGTCAGCTTTAGTGTTCCTGGGTTAAGAGTGCAAAAAGAGGTGGGGCAGTAAACAGAGAGCTGTTTCACTCTGGAAACTCCTGTCCACACTAATAAAACTAGCACACTAGCACACTGGTTACATTGTAACAGAACAGAGGTAATTTGTGATTCTTTTACAGATGCTGAATGTAGAAGTGAATTTTAACGGAGAAGAAAATGCAGCTTAGAAATGAAGAAAAACCAGAATCTGGCCTGAAAAAGCAGCAGGTACGGAAAATGTGGAGAGGGACGGGGGAACTGTTTGGTGCTAGTGATATCGCCAGATTGTGTGTAACAGAATTATGCATAAAAATCAAACTGGTTGTGATAAAATAAAACCTGGGAGAGGTGTTCAGGATTTTTTTGTAATTCAGATTGGGAGGCCAAAAACGGAAGGAGAGAAACTGAAAGAGGCAGAGGATTAATTCTCCCCTTTTGTTGAATAGAACTAGTGAGAATAAAACAGACTGTGCCAATTCTTTTTCTCTCAAGCTTATGAGCTAAAAAAACACTACAACTTATGACACTTAATTTTGTTATCCAACAAAACACACCAAACTCATTGTGTTACTGGAAAAAGGTGGTAACTGCAAGCAGGTAAAGCTTTAAGCCAGCTGGAGCAAAATGGAAGCGAGGACATGAAAGCAACTGTGGCAGGAGGATGAGATTTTGTCATTTCGAAACAAACTTTGATGAGTTGTGAGCTACAGTACTGCGCAAAAATCTTGAGTCAGCCTTTCTGTATACTTGGCTTCCAAGGAGCCAGACTTTCTTGTAACGTTTTAAAGTGGTCTTGAGCAACAGTTCTTCAGGCTTTCTGAAGGTCTTTCAAAGTTTGTCTTTGGAATTTGGCTGCTTTTTCACTCAATTTCCTTCCAGCCCCTGTACCTGACCATTTTCAGAGTGCCGCTGAGCACTGACCTACAATGAATCATTCAGGCATAAAAAGACACCTGACTCAAGGGATGAACCAATGTTGTGTCTACACATAACAGACAACTTAGCCAAGAATCAATTTCAAAATGTCTCAAAAACACAATTTGTTCCCCTTTTTAGACATAAAATAGTATTTTTGCACCAACAAGGTGATTCCCAAAGAGTTAGTAGGTGAAAAGTTTTCAAAGTCTTGGTGCATCTGCCCTTGCAGTTGACCTGTCTATTGAGCCTGTTCAGAAATGGTACTGTATGAGTTGAAGGGTTGCTGTCATGAGACCATTCTGAAGGAAGGGAAAGAGGTAGAACAGGCTGAGGTATGCCAGATTACACAAGAGATGGATGGAAAATCAGTGGTAACAGTTTTTATGGAGTGATGGATCCAAGTTTGAAAATTTTAATTCAAAACATCATACAGAGGAGGTCAGGTGAGACATACAACAGTGAATGTCTACAGCCATCTGTAAAACTCAGTGGAGGCTCTGTCATGGTTTTGGACTGCATTTCAGCCAGTAGTGATGGCGCTCTTGTCAAAATTGATGGAATTATGAATGCAGAAATGCACCGTCAGATTTTGATCCACTATTCAATAATCATCTGGAAAGTGTTTGATTTGCAAAAGTTCAATTTGTTTTCAGCATGACAATGATCCCAAACACACTGCCAATACAGTAAAAGCATTCCTGGATAGAAAAACACACAACTGAACACTATCAGTCATGGATTGTCTTCCCCAGAGCCTGATAATCAACAATATTAAAGCAATTTGGGGTAATTTGGACAAAAGATGGAACAAAAGGCAGCCAACATCCAAAGAAGAGCTTTGAATGTCCTTCAAAAAGCCTGAAGAACTATTCCTGAAGTCTGCTTAAAGAAATGAGAAGAAAGTTGCTTGAGAGAGTTCACGCCGTGTTGAAGAATAAAGGTGGCTGTTCAAATATTAACTTTCAAGCTTGTTAGAATTGTGCAAAGTCTGTTTTTGCATTGAATACTGTACTTCCATTTATGTTTGTGCATAATCCAATAACTTACTGCACCTATTTTCAGAGCAAAATATGGAGAAATGAGGTGTGGCTCAAGACCTTTGTACAGCACATAATAGTATGCAACATCAATCACACAAGTAATTACTGCACAACACTATTCCCCAATATCTAATATGGAAACAGAGTTTGCCACTAAATCAACCGGCTTTCCCTTAGATGGCTTACAGGAACTGGCAGACTTAATATAGTGAATCCCAACAAAAAAAAATAGGCTTTGGAAAATTCATCAAAAAAAATAATGTCAGAGGGCAGACAAACCTTTCATGTAGCCACTCACTCTGCACAAATCAACACAACTTTTTCATGGACAGGCCTTTCAATAATACGAAAAAGTTACAAAGGCTGTTTCTAAGGTGAGGACTCAGCAGTAACCTTGCATCCCAAGGACACATCATTTGAAATGCATTGGGTGCCACAGCACTCTGATATATCCCTTTTTCCAGAATTAACCTTAGCTAGTCTTTCCTGTCACCAACCAATCAGGGAGTATGAGTAGGGACAGGTTCCAAGTCCTGACACACAAATCCGGAGCACTCCTCGCTGTGCCTTTTGTGTCTTTACAAGTTCCTAGGGCAAGAGGTAAATATGACAAATTGTACGATGGATTTAACAGGTCACCACGCTACATGTCTGACAAATACAATCTAATTGCAAAACATTTGTTTGGAAAATCTTTTTTAGAAACATGAAGGATGGAAATGTCTGCGTGACCTCTATTAGAGGCACAGATCTATCTGTATTCCAAGGTTACCTCAGTCGTGAGTCAGGCCAGTATGTGTTGCAAAAGGGCTCCTGTGCCTCCAAATTTGAGTGCATTGAGGAGAAAAGAGAAAACTGAAGCTACAGATTGCTTAAAGCATTCATGATCAAAAGGCAGTTCAGTGAGGAAGGTCAGATGGATGAATGACCTAAATGGAGTAGGCAATTTCACAGGTAGACAGACTCTGTCTAAAGTGGTGTACTAAACTGTAGTGGGTTTTAATCTGCATCACAGTTGACACCAGTTAAAAATCTGAAGAAAAAAAAAGTTAAGCAGATGATCAAACTCGAGATTATATTGCACAGATTTCACACTGAACAGGAAGAATTTGATTACAAAATGAAACCACAAAATTTTAATGATCTTAAAAAACACATATAGAAGACAAGTTCTTTCTGTCTTGTTAATTAAACAACAAAGGCATCCCTTTACAGCATAATAACTGCCACACTGCTAAATTCAGATTTGGCATCAGATTAGTGTCTTTGAGCTTTCTCCCTGAATACACTGAAAGAATGTGACACTGTCTGGATTAAGGAACTACTTCAAAGAACAGGGAATTTGTGATCATTAATGGAAGTTCTAATTACTGAGGAGCCACCAGTAAAGGGCCACTGCGAGCTCTTGCCACGTTCATCATTTATGAAGCTGAGCTACAGTTTCAAACCTCCAAAGCGTTTAATTGGCTTATCTCTCCTTCTGCTGTACAAAGCACAAAGGAAACATAGCTTCAGTCACATTTGGAGAAACACCGTCTAACAGCCCTAATCAAGTCAATGTCACCCAGCCAAGTCGCATACTATACTAATCAACAAGACCGCATTATATAAATAATCCATAAAAATATGAGGTGGCAGACAGCAAAAAGATAAACTAATTCAGTACAGAGCAGAATGATTTAGCATGGTGGTGCAATACGTATGATGATGCATCCAGAAAGGCTTTTAAATGCATTCTTCATGACTCCCACCACGAGCCTTTATCACACTACGGTTTATACTAGTCTTTCTGCAAATACCTACTCTGCACTCCAGGCCTGCTACATCCAAGTCCTGATAATATTGTCCAGAGCATCTGTCAGCTTGTCTGATTAAATAAAACCATCACCGGTGTGGCAAATAAGCATTATTTTTGCCACTGCAGGAACTGCCTGTTCAATCTTATTTATGAGTAATACAAGAGAAGTGGATGCCTCCTGACCAGTGCCGCAGAGCGCTAAAGAGGATGTGGTTTAATCTTCGCTTCCATCTTTAATGAGATCTGGTGCAGGATGAAGCAGGATCCTGTGGATACTGCTAAAACAATGCAGGCCAGCTAAGCTGCGCATAGTATTGGAAGAGATACTGTGAGATAAGTTGATGTATAGAAAACCATTACGACTGTACCAAATAACTTTTTGTGGTTAGCTGTCTGAGTCCTGCCAGACAAAGCTCTGTGAGAGAGAGTGAGAGAGAGAGAGAGAGAGAGAGAGAGCGAGAGAGAGAGAGAGAGTTTTACTTAAGTAAAACCAGCCTACAGACATGAGAGGTGGAAACTCAAGAGTTATCCTAGTAGTGCAGGATTTAACCTCTCCAAGCACCTTGTGCTTAAATGAAATGGATCGGCCCAAATTCATTGCCCTCGGGTCAGCATTCCCTGTTGTGTTAGCGTGTCTGTTAGGAGGGCAAGCATGTGTGTATACTGTCTCTTGTGACATGTGAAACAGGACCATGAAAGACACCCCAGACGGATCGGACTTAAAAACCCTGACATTTTTTTCATCCATCTAACAGGGAGTGCAAACATTCAATCTACAACCGTAGTGGATACACTTTATATTATCGTTACAAACTCTGACCCCTTTCCCAGAAGGCTTTGATGTAAAAAATATAATATTTGAGCTCTATGGCCTGCTCAGGGAGCACTGATACCTTCTCTGTCAATACTTCTCTTTGCTTTTCCTCCCCCTTCTTGCTCAAAGAGAGGCAGCATTCATTTTTCAATTTGGGATAATCAAGTTTGAATTGAGTTAACAGTCATATGTCAATCTTTTCTAGCACTCCGGTTGCAGATATGTAATCTCCAGTGGTGTCTCCGGGGCATATTTAACTCATACATAAATACAGGGATTGTCTCCTGCAAATATATAATATGTCACTGCTTCCCAGACAGCAGGTATTGGTTACAGCCAACCAGTCTAGACTGGCGGCACACTAGCTTTGAGAAAAATGATATGTATTTACGAATTTTCTCTTACGGGCTAACATTTTACACCAGAAACATGGAGGAAGGTAAAGATTTTATTCCAATAAGTTCTTAAAACAAACACATGTTCTCCCCTTGCAAGCATACACACACAGCAAGGAATTAGAAACTAAGAGCCATAAATAACAGTCTCTCCCACCAAAACCTGCTCATACAGTTGTCTCTCACACGATAATAGCTAGGTTGGTCCATGAGGGCCGGCGCTCCATATGGGAGGGTGATTAAGCAGGAGGCTATGTTCAAGCAAGCAGCCCAGAGGATGTAAAAAAAGGGAGGGGTCCCACTGTGGGAGCCCATTGGCCCACAGAGTCTGCTGTTCGACTAATGTAATCTATGATCTCTCCCATCCCAATTAAAAGACGAAATGGCCTCAGAACAGCTGTAAAGGGAGGCCTCGCAGGAGTGCACTAACCACTGTTAATGTCAGAAGTCTCACTTAAAGAGCAGCATCTGTTTAGGCTCCACGCAGGCCTCATGCCTCTGAGCCCGCTAACTGCACATACAGCCCAGCCCATCTGGAGCATTGTAGCAACACTCTGTCCCCCACACAGCCTACTGACACTTGTTTTATTTAAGTAGTTAGACACGTTTTTCTGAGAATGTTTATCAAAGTGTTTGAGGTCAACTGGGCTATTTAACAGGTTACATCTTATTGATCTCACTGTTAAAAGTTTCCCCCTTGAAATGTATGTGATATATTAAGAAGAATGCTGGAATGGAAGACATTTAACTCTAAAGCCGCGGGAGGTGCGAAAGGCTCAGGAAACATCAATAAGTGAAAAAGGAAAAAGAAAAGAAGCAGCCGCTGTTCTCGGCACATTAAAACAAAGTACTGTTCAAGAGCAATAATAAACACGTCTGGCTTGAAACATTTCATTGTTCAAATCACAGTGAAGGCTGACTGAATTAGATGATTACAGTGTTTTTCAGAGCTTTGTTCAGTAACAGCATACAGTTCGGTGTATATAATTAATTGATTTCCACAGGTAAACACTGCTGGGTTTGTAAAAACACTGAAGTCTCCCAGGTATACAATTTTACGCAAATTAATACGTGTAGAAATGACCAAACAGAAAGCCCAAATTAAGCGCGCATGAGTGTGTGATTCTCAAAGTTATTAAAATGCACTCAGCTATGATTTGATTTGTCCTTGTTTGATTTCTCAGAACCCGCCCGTGGGTCCCCTCAGATCGCTCTATTGTCAGGCCACACGTCGCTGTTCGTTCTGATTCAGGGAACGGGAAACGACAGTGCATGCAGCCAGGAAATGGGCTGCCAAGAGAGAGGAACAGGAGGTCCAGTAAAAAAATGAAATGAAAGTTATTTGTTTAGGAAGACAGCAGCAGGATGTTCACTTCAGCAAATTTGATCAGATAATTCCATAGTTCAGCGGCTTTCAATGGGAAGCATGCCAGAGCATGTTCATCACTCCTGTCAAAACGAGAACACTGATTATGTCAAATCTCAGTCTGGTCCTTTCCAAATCAAGTATCTAGCAATGCTGCCTCACATCCTCACATATAATGCAATTTAAAGCTTCATGTGAGGCTCATATTCATGTGTACAGTATGTACACGATTGGCACATTGTGTATTTGATAATTCCACTGCCAAATTAAAAGCCTGCCAGCAGCAAAGACTGTTGACTTTTTAAAAGTTTCCCAGCTGTTTGAGAACAGAAACCACCTACAATCAGCACTTTCTAGACACTCCCAATTCCCCCACCTTCCTCCCCAAAACTACTTCCTACAAACACTTTCAGTTAATCTTTGAAAGTGTGGTGACAAAAGTTCACAACACATTTCAACTCAACCGAGATCACGTAGTGTGTATTCAAGCCAAGAAAAGGGAAATGAGAAATATTACTGTATGTTGTAGAATTTTCTAGTGTGATAAATTACATGCTGCCTCCTAAAGACTCCTGATTAATCAGACGCTAATCTCTATATTTGTGCATATACTGCTTTTAAGGCCAGTATAGTGTAAAGCCACTGAATGGTTTACTCTCACAAGCAAGACTGAAAATTATGGAAGGTACCAACAAAAAGCTACCTAAAACAGTTGCACTGTCCCTATGCACCCTTACCTGCACTCGGTTAGCATTTCCAAGGGATTAGTTACATTTTTTACATGTGGTTCTGGACTTAAATGTTTTCATATAATCTCCACACTGAATAGATGGAGCAGCTCCCTGACTGAAATCCATCTATTTCAGATAAACTTAAAAGAAATCCATTCTTCATCGAGGACTGACTACGTATGTTTTTTTTTTACAGACTGAGCGGCGTCAGTTTCATTAGCGATAACGTAAGTGCATTATAAAATCACAAAATAGTAATTCAAGTGTAGCACACATGCACACTACAAATGTACTTTTTTCTTAGCTGTTTGTACTTCAAACAAGTGAAGAAAGCCGATAATCAAATGTGTGTATCTGATTTATCACTCTGTACAGATGCTCTGACTCATCAGTAAACAATAGCACAGAGCAGCTGGTCAGTATGCATTCTCAGCAGCTTTCTGGTAGCCCAGTTTAAGGAAGAATTATTGGTAATCAGCTTTATTGTGTACTCAAGCCTGTAATTTCAGATGTCCTCTACATAAAAGCACCAAAAACCCCAAAAAAGCTACAGTTATACACAGTGGAACATGATTATTAGGTACACACTTCAACTAATAAAGCACTCAATACAAAACTCAATTTAGGCGTGCAGACATCATGAAGACGACCTGCCGAAGTTCAAGCGAGCATCAGAATCTACTGGGATTTTCCGAACACAGCCATCTCCAGGGTTTACAAAGAATCGTCCAAAGAAGAAGAAAATATACAGTGAGCAGCACATCTCGGTGCCAAAAGGCCTTGTTGATATCAGAGGTCAGAGGAGAACGGCCAGCCTGCATCAAGCTGATAGGAAGGCAACAGTAACTCCAGTAACCACAACCAAGGTATGCAGAAGAGCATCTCTGAATGCACGACATGTCTTGAAGCAGCAGCACAGGAAACAGAGGCTACAGTTTGTACCAGCTTATCAAAATTGGACAATAGAAGATTGGAAAAACATTGTCTGGTCTCTTGAGTCCAGGAAAAAGAAAGTTAACTGTTCAGAAAGACAGTGGCAGGAAGTTCACTTCAACAAATCTGATTAAATAATTCCATAGTTCAAAGACTTTCAATGGTAAGTATGCCAGACCATGTTCATCACTCCTGTCAAAATTAAAACAATGATTCTGTCAAATCTGGTTCTTTCCAAATAAAGTATCTGGCAATGCTGCCTCACAACTTCACCCATACTGCAATGTAAAGCATTACATGGGCCTTCCTGATATATATATGTAGATGATAAAAAAACATTCTGGCACAAGATACACAGTGATAATATATTAAGGTCTTTTAGAGTTGTGGTTAGTACCACTGACAAATTAAATGTCAACAATCTGCACTTTCAAGACACTCGATTTGTGCTGCAACATCTAGGTGGTAGGATCAAAATTAAAGCACAGATTCACAGATTTGGTGTAATGGTATGGGTGATATTTTCTTGGCACGCTTTGGTCTCCCTTGTACCAGCTGAGCATAGTTTAGACACCACACCCTACCTGAGGATTGCTGCTATCCATGTCCATCCCTTTATGGCCACAGTGCACCCATCTTCTGATGGCTGCTTCCAGCAGGATAACACGTAACAAAGTTCAAATCATCTCAAACTGGTTTCTTGAACATGACAGTGAGTTCACTGTACACAAAGTGGCCGGTGAGGGGTTTTTTTTTATATATTTTTGAAGCAATAACAAATGCAAATTTTACTCTTCTCAAGAAATTAGTGTAGTAATGCTAGTTAGCATGTCTAGAATCAGATACTGTATTTGGTAGCAAAGTTCCAAACATGCTGCGACTGAAATGTATTTTTAGGATTTTGTGAATTCTATAATAAGGCCAGTGTGCCATATACTGTATTTCTGTCACTGTAGAAAAGAAGAAAATAACTTGCGGCTTCTAGCAATTCTAGCTGAAACCAACACAATAATTAACCTTTCCACTGATCGGTAATACTGTACTCAGCAAGACAAGTAATAATAGAACACCTTAACCAAGGACCCTGCTGAGTTGAAATGCTCGCGAATTCTCAACAGCTTACAATGTGACTCCAACACATCTGTAAGGAAATCATGGGTCAAATCTATCTGCGCAGCATATTAAGGTCATGTCTCTCCATAGCATTTTGTAATCCCTAATAATGACTCTCTTGCATGCAGCAGGACAAAGATTAACAATATGCATTCATTTCCCAACAAATGAATAGAAAAAGATGTTATGCAAGCTGTTTTAGCATAAGGTCACAACTGCAGTTAGAGAACGTCTAAAAAAAAATGGCTTCAGTGTCAAGCTAGGGTGCTCTGGCATGTGCAACGCTTCAGCTTTTGAAAATAAAGAGTTACATGTGATCATAATGTCCAAGTAAAAATATAGTATAAGTATATTTATGAGATGGTAACTACTGAACACCAGGATACAAATGTCATGTCCCTTCATCTGATATCTTTTGTTTGAGTTTAACTTAAGAATTTAATTGATAATAGAGAGCTGGCCTCTACTTTTGAAAAACAGCAATGGCATGTCTAATTAATGCCTCTACAAGCCACTAGCGTCCATGTTTACCCCTGCTCTGTCATCTTCCAAGCTGTACTCGAATATTTTTGGCAGGACGAGCTCAATTATTTCCTGTGAGATTAATTGCCTCCTACAATCATGACAGAATTTTGACAAAGTGGGTTGACATTAGAGGTATTTTTGCTCTCCTTTGTCTGGTTACATAGGGTTCAGTGTTTGAAATACATACCCTTTTTAATCAAGGTTTGTTTGGAAGGCGTGCACAGAATTAAGATGGGCATTGTCCACAGTGCTGTGTAGATATACAGGACAATGACAACAACTCAGTCTGTTTATGTTAGGATAATACCTCGGATACCATTTTGATTCCTCTCATGATTAAGAGAAGCCTTCATTTTTTTTAATTAGGCTTTATAATGGCCAATTTCCTCTCTACTGAGAATCCACTTACCACATCTCAAGCACATTGTAAAATATGCCCATTTTATTTCACAATTATCAGCTCATGACTACATAACATTTACCATATAATTATTTGTGTGGCTAACAGTTCTGCAGTCATCCCCCCGCAAGCTCCATGTTCTTGTTTCCCAAATGATTGCATTACATAAATAATGCTTTAGGCCAGATTGCAAATTAGTACAATAGGACATTTGTTCCACCTCCAATATGAGCAGGCTATTTACAGCCCAGCTCATTGCAAAAGCATCACACTTACTGTTTAAGTTCTTATCAGATTTGGAAATCTGACGACTGCTTAGTGAGAATTCGTCCTACTGAAGGGGCTCAAATAAGAATTCATGAAAATGGTGCTGCGACTGTGTGTGACTCCACCAAGATTTTCTTTTCTTTTTTTTTTTAATTGAAAAACACACAGTAAGTAATGCAAAGGGGAAAAAAAGAACAAATCTAAACAACAGTAGCCATTAACAACTGAATGGCTACTTTTGGTTACTAAAACAAAATGTGCCTGATGAATCCCCTGACTTAAACTTTTAGTATAACGTTGCAAACTCCCAAGAGGAAGAGGAGATATTTCAAATCACTTTGCTGGAGGAAGGGAACGTGAATGAGCAGGTTCTACCGTGCTTAATCCCACACTAAACAGGCAAATGTAGAAGGACACCATGCCTCGGTGCAGCCCTAATCATCCTGAAAGAACATCTATGTGTTGCTGTTAAATCCAATTTCTATTTAGCATGAATGTCCTCTGAGAGCTCCTGCATTTCTGCTGTAAAGAACATTATAACCGCACAGAGAAATCCAGAAAGGGCCCAGAGCTAGACATTACGTTAGTTTGTTCTATGCAAATGTTGCATTAGAATTTTTCAGCAGTTCTAATTTTGTGGTAATAAAAGTAATTAAACCATGAAAAAAATACCTGTATAAATGAAGCCTCATGCAGACCCTTTTCTTTTGCTACAACAGAACAAATTACAATTTCTGCCTGTGTTTTAAGGCTATGTAACAGTTGTGTTGCTGCCTTGTGAACTGCTCTTAATCATTCTTATTGACCTTAAAGACCTTTTGGTAACATAATTTGGAGAAATGAGTCAGTAAAAGAAATATATAAATATAAAGGTTCAAATTATTTCTTAACAATAGTGCTGTTATGGTAATAAATTTGCCAGTTGTGTAGATGCATGCATGAGCTGTTTTATCACTATGTTTTAAAGGTCTTTGCTCAAGAGGATTAAAAACTCCTTACGATGCTGGTATTAGAGTTTTACAGTTCAACAGCCAAAAAGTTAATGCTTTTGGAAATTGTGACAATTCTTAAAAAGAGCAACAGGGACTTCACAGGGGGCTAAAGACAGAATAGGACTGACCCTCAACTAAGAGAAGACCTAATGGCTGACTGAGCGAGAGCTAGACTGAGAAAAGGGGGATTAGACCTCTGCATCAGGAAAATTCAACTTTGTGGCCTGAAGCAAAAAGAGTTAGAATAGTCACCCATGCCTGCTCCAACACTGCTTTGTTCTTAGAGACAATAGACTTAGCCTCTCTGATCTGAAGCCCTTTGGTTATGTTCACCACCCATTACTGATGCATTGCTATTGCACTTAAGACAGCAATTTACTGATTGCCTTCAATTTCATATGTAGGGATAGCATCTTGAGTTACCCATTTTGTTGTGATTTAGGCATGATGTGATTGGTGCGGAGTTCTCGGCTAAAAAGCAGAACCTGCTCCTGATTTACACAGATGAGAAACGGATACAGTGAAGTGAAATGAGGAGGGAAATAAATGGAGGTGTCTGAGGTCTTTGTGAAGCTTTGACTGCTACTCTAAAGGAAATGCTCTGCCACATAACTTTAAGCAAATCTCAGCACTACCCTCTGACCTGGAAACAACAGGGGGGCAATATGTTGGGGGCGCTCCCATAGATCCTTCCCTGGACTCTAATTAAATGGGGATTCACATTACTATAAACAATGGGGTAAATATGGGGCAAATCACCTTAAGCTGCTCTGTGTGCACCTCATAGCCTACAGGTGCCATGACAAATCCTCTCTTTTCAATGGGATGCATAACACTGGCTGGCTGAAGTGACAGCTTTGTGTCATTCAGCTATAGGTCACTTTTATGTCAAAGTTCCTCACTGCTTCATTCAGTCACATCCACAGCAGTGATGGAGAGTGCTGCAGTGCACAAGCGATTTTTGCCATATGTGCAAAAGACTTATTGCACATGTGGCAACAAGCACTGTCAGCATTGACTCCCGTAAAGTGTAACCACACTTTTAAACTTTTACTTCTCGCCTCCATTGTCACTAAGAGCAGGGTCTCTGTGTATTCTGCATTCTGTGGCAATGAGTAATGCTCACTGAGCACTGAGAGAGAGGCAGAGACGTCTTCATGATTCAGACTGCCAAAAATGCAATTCAGAGGTAGACAAATGACAAACTGAGCTGGTGAGAGACAATGTAATTATGTACATGTTATTACTATTAAGGGCATTCTCCAAAACAATTGTGTTTTATTGTGCGCTCGTCTGTAGAGTAAGAAAGGATGATAAGGACTGAAGATGACTCAAAAAGGGGTCAAACTCGCAGTGGCAACAGCAGTAGCAGGGTAAAATGGAGCCAAAATGGACCCTCTGAGAGTGTTGTTATTTAAAACTCTTCATTATTCCAAAATACAGATAGTAAGTAATTGTCAAACATGATAATGATGCGACTTTTTAGTTGTTTATTTTACTGCTGTTTTTTTTTCTTGTTATTTTCCAGAGAAAGTACTCACATTACCACCGCTCCATAAGAGCCCATTACACACATAATTCTCAACCAGAAAGATACTACGGAGCAGGGGTGGGCAAACTACGGCTCGTGGGCCACACCCGTCCCGTTAGTCTTTTTAATGCAGCCCGCCAAAGATTGGTACAGAATTGCCCAAATCAAATCATAATGATGACTGATGTTGAGGATTCTGAGAATTGCTACAACAAAACTAACACCAGAATTTGATGCACTGGCAAAAACAACTGTTCCCACTAAAAGTAGATGTGAGTATTAACACCGTAATGCCTTTTTTATGTTTGATATGTATGCATCTGGTGCTGGCCTGGCCCGTCGGTCAAATTTCAAAAAGTCAATGTGGCCCCAGAGCCAAAAGGTTTGCCCACCCCTGCTATAGAATATATGCACAAGATCTGAAGCTGTACAGCTGCCATAATAAAGGGCTGCATTAACCTCTTCTACTAAATACAAGCCATGGCACCGCTAACTTAAGGCTGCTGGTAAATGAGAGTTAATAAGTGCAAAGGGCTGAGAAAAGAAAACTCTCTCATTAGCAGATTATTAGTTGAATGGTATTAATAGCTAACATTGTTTTCACATTATCAGTCACTCACCAGCATTACAGGTGTCCCAATCAAAATAAAGGCTAATTTCAAAGATGCGATCCGACCCATTAATACCGTGTACTCGTGTAACAATGTAGTAAAATGCCCATGGGTTGGATTTGCAGCTTGCTGACTGGTGAGATCTCACAGTAAAAATTTCTCTAGTATTTATCTTTGACACCACTTATCTATGAGTCCGAGTGTACTTTACTTTTCACATTTCATCTTACAACAACTGCATCCAGCAGGCTTTGAGTGAAATTATCTCTGCAAGCACAAATTAAAATCCATTTCAACAACAAATTACCATAAGAGGCCAGTAAGGTCAGCACTAATGAAACACCAGAAGTTGTGGAGTTTCTCATTTCTTTTTTCTTTTTTCCCCCCGCACACCACCTTGCAAAGCAGACTGTTGTGCGCTAGTCACTTGAATAAACAGAACACTCCATCTAAAAGGTCACAGGTGCTTATCACACTATTAAAGCCGCTTGCTCTATAGCTAAGAAAATGCTCTGAGAGGCACAGCAAATGAGGGAGACCATATGAAGGATGGGCAGTGACAGCACAGCTACATACAGCAAGACATGCATAAAGACTTCACTTACAGCTTGCCAAAACACTTATCACCTGTCACTTTGACCGAGCATCTGCTTGCCAATCCAGCTGAGTGCTAAGGTAAAGCCCCACCCCTCCCCCACCCCACATCTCATCAGAGATGCATTGAAATTCAATTGCTCGTATGGACTCAGTGGGTTTGAGAAGAATTACCCGTGCAGATTAGAATTAGACGATGCTGGGAAAAAGCCATCATCTGATCATTCCAGCTTTTCCTGCTTTGTTTGTTTTCCCCACACTTAAGCTAAATAAGTAATTACAGTCACACAGCCAATCTCACCACGGACACCACAAAGGAAAAGGCACACCTGCAGGAGCACCGCGACACTGACAGGCTAATAAGAAAAACTCTCTTCTGCAATTTCCATGACAAGCAGTGGAATCAAAGGTGCAGGATTTGAAGGACTAAATGGGCAATACGTTGAGCTAGAATGTATGTCTCAGACACAAGATGCAACATGTGTATATATACACACATAAACCAACACACCCACATTCCACTGATTTCATCTGAAAACTTTAGTTCTACTTTTATTTACTTTTCAGTTGATAAAGGAACTGAATTAACTTTATTTCAGTAACGCCGTACATATGAAATCGATTTTTAAAAATATTCTCATGATATTCAGAAGTGCCTTTGGCTTTATTCACTGATTGCCTAATGAATACTCATGGCTGCCACTTGTGGAGCTGGACGTGAAACCCATGAAATCTGTAGTTGGTGATTTAAAGAGAGGGGGGAACCGACGGAACTGTATGCAAACCAAGTATTTCAGCATGGCAGCACTTTTGACCCTTTAAAATATTTCACTGTACTGTCTATTTAACTTTGTGCATGCTGTAATTCATATATGAGCCATGTTAAAGAGGAAAGGTCTGTGCAAATGCTGGCATTCATTTATTTCAAACATAATGCAGATATGTACAATGCAATTACCTATAGATGTACAAAGGGACGCACATGTTTTAAAGGTGAATTAAGCTCATAGCATTTTCTATGCTTGTGTAGTCAGTAGTGCAGGGTTGAATGCATATTTTGCAATCTACCCTTGTCTGCCATGGTCCGTGCCCCAAAATGTAACCAAAAAAACTATACCGTCTGACTGAACACATCTACTTTTGCAGATTTCCTTAGCAGAAATACAAAGTGTGGAGTGCACGGCCACAGTCCATTTCAAGGTACTGAGTACTTGAAAGCGACAGAGCTCTCGTGACAGGGCTCAGGTCTCAGGTCTTCCAGTATGACAAAAATAGCTCTCTGGAACTGAGTAAATAGATGAGCCAGTGGTGCTCTAACATCAGCGTGTGACCTGTTACATCTTTACAAGGAATCAATCAAATGACCAAAGAAATCCCGGCTAATAAATATAAAGCTGCATTTCTGAGCAAACCGTTTTGCCGTTACTTGGTGAAACCATTAAAAACCCAACTCGCTCTGCTTCCTCTTATAAAAGAGCTGACCATCGTATTAGTGTCCAGACAGCAATCAAAAATATAAGATATCAGACTGTGTTTCTTCAATGCGTCTCTTCCTCAGACACTAATATTGTGTCCCAGGGTTATTGCGAAAGCATGGACTCGTGCTAGACCAGCTTGGCCTTCTGAGGCTGCAAATCCATGCCGTTTGGGTTGATTCAACTCAGTTGCCATGGAAACGTGGCTGAATAAACAAAGGAAGACAGTTTGCGAAACACAGAGGTGCAAGGTCAGATGGCCATGTGATGTGGGTGGAAGCAGCAGCAGCAATCAGACGTGCCGGGGAAAACTTGTTGCATGAAACTAATAAAGAACTTCTTTGACTTGGAAAACCTTCCGTCGCTGTGACTGAATTTGCGCCGAGGACTCGCAGTGAGAAAACTTTTCTTTTGTTGCAGTTCACTGACATCATGAGCAGAGCACCTAGCAGACATTATGTGGTGTAAACTGATGCTTGACACTTGTATCCCCACAGTCATACACAAGTCTCACACTGACAAAAACAGACATAAAGAATGGCTCAGGTAAACTGACGGCTGGATATGTGAGAAGCTTCAGATGCCTGTCAGACTTTGAGAAAAATCACACAGCAAGTCTCTATGGAGGATTCTATGTCACTGCTTTCAGAAGAATCAGGCAGGGGTTCAGCAGCCTTAGCCCCAATTACAACCCAGCAGATGACTGTGTAACATACAGAACGCAGTTACGCTACAGTAACATGGGGAGTGAGCACTCCTCTATTACATCTGACACATTCAGCTTCAGATGACATATATGATGTGATTGATCCCTGCCACCCCACTCAAAGATCTGGTGACAGAAAAGAACTGGGTCTCTCCACACTGCAGAGAATAAAAATCTCCTGCCATACCAGACAACAAATAAAACTACCTGATGCAACTGTAACTCACTTTAATTACTAATTCAATATGCTCTCAGGGTGCACTGGTGTTTTTAAAGAAAAGTAACCAAAAAAGAAACATGCGGTCACACTCACATACAAGAAATCATACCAATAGATCAGGGGGATCAGTAATGAGCTTTGAGCCTTTACAGCTAACACTGACATGAGTATGCTCTTGCAGATAAACAGAGAGGAGAAAAAGGAGGCTTTCTCCAGGGAATGCAAGATAATTCCCAATTGAGCCCATTGGCTCCCACACACAACAAAACTGGAGAATGTTCATTAGGAGGACACTGAACTCTAATTAAGCAAGGTGGAAGGAACACATGCAGGTGTGGGTTGCACCTGGTTTCCAAAACTCTTGCTTATCCATGTTGCTGCCACACTGGGATGTTAACACTGTCCCTTTCTGCAGTTGTGACGTCACTGTCAACCCAACACCCCCCCACTGCTAACGACCCAACACCCTACATTCCTCTGTTCTTCATGCAGCACCTCAGTGGCGCCTGGGGCAGGCGCGAAATTTGGCAGGCTGGAAAGCCATCTACACAGACAGTAATCCAAACCAGGAGGAGACGCTCCTCCTGCTTGAATGGCAGATAAATTCCTCTTGGCTGGCTCCGACTCGTCAGCTCAGACAGGGAAAAATGGCCAAGGCAGAGTATGACACAGGTGTAAACGCACAGGTGTTTTTTTTCTTTCCTTGTTCAAAGGTAACAAAGGCATTACCTGTCCTCTCCAGAGTCAAATTAATAAGAAGAAACATCAAATATATAAAATTCCACTGTAATTTTCTAAATCTGCCCTGGAAACACTGGAAACATAGCTGCTTGTTATGGCTCTATTTGGGGCATCACCTGTTGCTATGAAGTCAAATCAAAGTCTGTCCGTGTGTGCGTGTGTGTGTGTGCTTCGCTGTGAGTTAGCAAGAGAATGTGTTTTCAGTTGCCAGCGTTTGTTTGAACGGGGCCCTGATGAAAGCCTGACAAACACGAGGGAATGTCAGTGGACGTCTAAAGTCAACAGACAGACTTTACCAGGGACCCTTGTGAGAGGGGCCACGTCCTCTGACACAACACCAGACTGTCTCCACACCTCTCCTCTCCGCCAGCCTCTCCAAGCAAGGCAGAGATACTTAATAGAGGGATAACTATGCTGTCTGATAAAATGTAGAAATGTAAAGAGTATGAATCATGGGAAAGAGAATGACAGAGATGAAAACAAGCCCATAAAAAATATGACAAGGGTGGGAGAATGTTAGGGCTAAACCAAATAAAACATATCCCTTTCTACACTACAGTGCTTTGCTGGTATGAAAAAAAAAAAAATATCCACAAATGTGATAATCTCCCTTCCATTTTAAGTGGACTAACTGATGCAGACAAAATATTCAAGGCAAGCTCCACATACTTGCTTTGAATATATTGTTGAGATTACAGCCTCGTATTTTTTGGTCTGGTAATGTACTGTGAAGGCCGGGAAGGGCAAATGGTAAAGCAGGCTGGGCAAACATCTAGCCCTATTCAAGTCAGAGCTAAAGCTTCACTTTTTTTTCCTTGGTCCATTTTTGTGTGGGAAGCTAGTGGAGCAAGCCTGAGTCCCTATTGACTCAATGTGCTGAGACGTTTTCCCTTTTACCATTGCTAAAGTAGGCATGAGCATTAATCCTAAGGGGTTAAATGGACCCTCCTCTGGGATTGCCCTTTCCTGGCAGAGGCGGGGGTGGCTGCTGCTGTGATGCACACTGAACTTTAATGGATTTTGGCAGAAATTTGGCTTAACTTTTACAAACTGTGCAAAGGAATCACAGTTATTAGTGCAACGCTGAAACAGTGCGTAAAACAATTCATGTGGGATCTGTATCTGCTTATATCCAAGGCCTCCCATGGCATTTACGCAGGTGACAAGCAAGAATAAGAGGAATGCTGCTTATCATGATAATGAAATTTTAATGATCACAGCAGGGGAAAATGGGTCACTGGTAAAGCAGAAAGAAAAGTTGTACTTAAGAACATAAAAAGTAAAGAGAATTCAATGCAAAATGATTCAACTGGGCTACAACATGAAAGCACTGCAAGAGAAAAAATACAGCATCTGTGCTGCATGTCAGAAGCTGCAGCAGAGAGAATATAACAAATTTCTTTGTTTGCAGCTGTTTATACTATTAGAGTATATGAAATAATACAGAAAACTGTGCAAAGAGATGAAAAATTGCATTATAAATTTAGATGATCATAAAAAGAAAGATGGAAATGTGGATCATAAACTACAAATTACATCCAGAGAGCGATGAATGTCTCTAAATAGGAAACGCTAGCATTTTCACATTCAACAGTGACCTTTACAAAGAAAAGAGTGTGTTTTTGAGAGCCTCTTGCAATGTTATGTAGAAACGTAATGCATTCAGCCACGATTCAATCAAGAAAAAGACTGTTCACCAATAACACCCACTAGAGATAGGGACTATTTCCATTTCAAATCACAACCATTCTCACACCAACACTGAGACGGCATCAGCGGCTGCCAAAGTCTGGCAGCTCCTGCCCCCAGTGTTTATTCCTATGGCTGTGTATAAATTCACATCTCTGTTATTGCCTATGTGATTGATGTTGGGTATAATGACACTGCTTCTATTTACCCAACACACCTACCCATCTCTTCTAGCCGCGATTTGCTGGTTGACTTCCTCTGACTTTAACTGGTCGTCTTTGATGGGTCAGCTTTAAGGAGTTCTTGCCTGCCTGAGAAAAGTCGCAGCTTTGTCTTTACTGTTCATTTGTGAGACTGGAACATAGACGGTTGTATTACGAGAGGAAAAGCATTGTTGCTGCGCACAAAGCATTCACTGCAACATATACAATAAATCTTTGTCTCTGTTAGTACGCATAGGAACACAAACACACAACAGAATATCTTTATCTGTAGTTTTTGCTACATACTTTCCTCTTTATAACTTTTTACGTGATAGCTTTCAAGATTAAACAAAAATTCATACCTTGCTATAAATTCACCCTGAGCTTTTAACTCAGTGCACATGTACATGAGAAGGACATTACCATCCAAGATCAAGGCTCTCACTCCCCCCACAGAGAAGTCCACTAACACCTCATCCCCATCACCACCAATGTAATACACACCTAATATTCACTTCTTTTTGGTGAAGTTTAACCTCAGGAACACCCCAGCAATAGGAAAGCATAAAGAAGGTCTACTCCAGTTACTCCCGGTTTAAATATAACGTGTCATTCACAACTCCACCACAAGCACCTTACACTCTTGCGCTAATAGGTAGGTGGCTAGTCTACATCTATTTCTTTCAGGAAAGTCATAAATGTCCCCTCAGCTCAACCAGTCATTTTCTTCCCCTCATCACCACTTTCTATAGGCTTCCTTTGATGTGGCTTCTGGCTCTAGAGGAATAAGATACCTGATATGCAAGCACTCAAGATGAGAGCTGAAGCACTGGTGTCAGACACTGAGGCATAGACTCGACCTTTTTGTTGGAGTGGTTGGAGGTGTTACCCAAAAACACCTTCAAGTGGCATTTAATGTCAGTCAAGCAGCCCCAGTGAAGTAAAGTGGAGTGAAGTAAAGTGAAGACCATTTATACAAAATATCAACATAAATCTACCAAGCTTTGACAGAAAACCTCATCGACACTGAATTTTTTCCATTGCAGACAATCACGCAGAATCGGTGAAGTACATCATGTAAATGGGTTTTAAGTAGATGACTGAAATATCATATCCCAACTGAGACCACTATTGTGCTCAGCAGTGGAAAATCCAAATAGAAATCATAAAAAAAAAATAAAATGTAGGTATGACTCCAGAGAGTAAACATAGTGATCCAGATCACACAGTAAACAAAGTCAGCCAGTGTTTGGAATAGATAAGTGAAGAGTTTGATCTCAATGATGGGAGCTCTGCGTGACGAGAGATCCTTCTACCCCCCCCCATTCCTAAATGCTGTTGCCGTAGAGCCACACTTCCTGTTTGTGATCCAATCAACAGACTGCCATTACAGACTGTGAGGTGTTGTATAATCTATTTTATCTTATCTAGAACAGAAAAAACTTGGTTTGTTTCACTAGATAACATTAACTCTGACTTCCTCTTCTCATAGCTTTAAACCCCGAGCGACCCTTTCATAAGACATCCAAAGTCCAAAGTAGTAAAGTCACTCAGATTCTGAGTTAAAATACTGGGAAACTGCATGTTTGTCTTTGAGGCCTTTGTCTTCGCCTACACAAACAAAGATGCTAAGTTGGGTAATGACACGTTTATTGCAGAAAAAGGAAAATAGTTACAAAACAAGAGAGAGAGGTTTCAATTAGCTGAATTAGAGATGTACGCTGAACTGCGAAAAGACTGTATGGTAATTCTACCTTTTAACCCCTTTATTGTGCTGATTAGTGCGGTGGGGGAGAGTGTTCTATCTAATCTGATCACACAGAGTATTGTGTTTGGGGTTATTAACCTATGGGAGGTCCTGAGGCTGACAAGTAACCTCCTGGCCCCCCCACTTTTTACCTTCTTCATGGAGCTCGTTCGTCCCTGAGTTCCTCTGTGTCTGCAGAAAACACAACAGCAACAACAAAAACATTCAAAGAAAACAAAAGCCGAGAGGAAAAACAGCCGATGGGGCTATTTGCATGGCTTGTCATTCACAAACACAAGGCCCAAATGACTACTGACCGAAACCACTGGGCTTGCATAAGCAGCAGGATGTCAGCCCCTTTAGTCAAGCTGCTGTTGGCCCTTTTTCCCCCCCTCTGGCCTGCATCCTAGTACCAAGAGATTAAGGGGTCCGACTAACCTTTGACATCTGGGACCTGCATCAGAAAAGATTTACTGTATTGTAGCAAAAATGCCCACGGCAAGGCAACATTTCATATCACAGAAATCTACATATGCATACAAATCCCACAAGCTCCATCAGTCAAAGCTTCCTCTTGCTAACCATTCTGGGCAACACGATAATGTCTACAATTACACGTATACAAACCAACACAAATGAAACCCAACATCTGTCTGCATTTACCCATTCACTGATTTACGTTTTATACCACAAACTCACGTTTTATCCCTGTCACAAATGACATCCTGTGCAAATCAAAAACATGAATACTCTAACCGAACCTAGCACCTCTCATCCACACATGGTACTGTAGGTAAGCTGTTGTGATACTGAAAATCTGCCTGTCAGAATGGCAAAGCACAAATGAAAAACCCACAGCAAAGATCATTGCAGATTGCCTGTAGAGGATGAATATGCAAATAAACTAGGCGGTAAATGAAAAACAAAGTGGGGGTTTTGGCAGCAGCCTTTTACGTGTTCCCCTTAATTTGGCATTGTTTAAGAACACACAAAACCTATCAATACTGAATTCCAGTCAGAGCACAGAAGGAGACATGGAGGGAAAAAAAAACAGTCTTCATTTTCCCCTGCGAGCCCCTGAGCAGTTTCGGGGACTATTGTATTTCACACACGCTTTTCAGTGAATGCTAAGCTTAAGTGACAAATAAATGGAAAGCTAGGGGAGTTAAAAAAATAATATCCATAGCATCGAGCTTACATAGCACCAATCAGACTGGGTCCGTGTGTTCTGGAAGACAGTCAAAAAAGTAGGACACCTAAGCCTGCCAACTGCAAGCCCAAACTATTGACCACAGCATGAGCACAGAAGTAAATCAATTATCTGGTCGAATGCCTGTCATGAGTGACAAAAACTGTTCTCAGGACAGTCAAATAAGGACCAAGTGCACTTTAACAGCTGTTTGTTGCCGCCAGACCCCCAAAAAGGCACTTTAGCTAGCATTACAAAAAATTAAGATGCAAAACAAAGTAGGAAGCAAACTTGTGTTGTCTAAACACAGTGAAACTAGCTGGTCAGACTGGAGCATGTCCTTGAGAAAGGAGAGCACATATCCCCTTGAACAAAAGATGAACAAGGTAACACATTTTGCCTGGTCTTGAGATAACTGAAACCCAACACCATTACCCTCCAGTGGTGCTCTTTGTACGTCTAAGAGAAGCTCTATCAACAGCCGCTGACAGATGCGTCTGCAGTCAGTTTAAGAGAGGAAGCAGCTTTGGGGTCAGGCACAGGTTGTGCAGCTCTGCCCGCTGAAGGATTGAAGCTAAATTAATAAGCTAATCATTTGAATGGTTTAAATACTCATGTGAACTTTGACATACTTATTTCACTATAACTCAAGTTGTTTTAATAATCACCAAGGTTGGTGCCATCTGGAATGTCTTGTTTTGAACTGTCTGTCTGTGAACGAAGACTTCGAGGTCAATCTTTGGCACCTCAGCTCGCCTGGAATCTTCCAACTGGAATCTTCCTCCGACTGCACATTGTTATGTCCATGATGTAACTGTACCTGATAAGCTTTGACTATAAGAGATCCACACTGAGAGAAGACAGTGTGTGTACTCATCTCATGCCCAAATGCTTGGCTGCTGGACATGGGATCAGGACACCCCCGGTTAACTTGTGATAACTGTTTGAATTATGGCTTTAACTGTTTCACCTGTAATTCTGTTTTGAATAATGGCTTTTATTAAATTTACAAAAGACTCCTCATTCCCCTTGTCTTATTTGTCATTCTGTGTCGAGCAAAGAACACGCTAAAAACCTAAACAACAGACTTTAATTATTAAAACCTTTACCGCCTAGAAGGAAGATACAGATCAGGTCATCATGTCCACTGAAGTGACCTTTTCTCACCTCTTAGTCTTCGGCACTACACCTGGACTAATAAAAGATGGTTAAGTTTGTTAACAAAGCAGCAAAAAAACAAAACAAAAACAGCCTCAGTGGGAACTTCGCTGTATAATAGAAATTGTATTTCATATATTCATTGCCTCCAAGTGAACAGTATACAGACAGACAGTTTATACTTGTCTAGAGATCCCTTTGTGTTTCAAACAAAAGTGAGAGCCACTCCAGCTGGAAAGCAAACAAATCTGAAAAACACCACTGGAGGCCTAAGTAGTTTTGGCAGATGCTCCAGGCTTAAGTGTCTGTTCAATCAAGCACTCCAGTTAAGATGGCAATCATGCTTTAACTGTGTGCTGATGTGTTGAGGCTGGAGTTGGATCATGTTCTGTCCTGGCAAAATAACTGTGCATGAAATGTCAGCAATGGCCAGACACTTAGCCAGTCTGGTTGTAGTACTCCCTATCCTAATAAGGCCATAACAATTACTAGGAGTAGAGGTCCTCATCAGCTCATGAATAGACAATGGGAGAGCAAATAACAAAAGCAGAGATGAAGTTTAAAATGGTATAATAATTGACTTTTTGTTGTTGATTGTAGGTTAAGAATCTAAATCCATTAACAGTATTTTTCTAAGCATGCATTCTTTGTAATTTTCTGCTACCGGCCTCGGTTTGCACAGAGTCTGTTTTTCCTTTCAGCCGTTATAAGAGCATGCTATTACTGTGTCTCTATGCTACTTCACTACTTTTTTCCCCCCTCTTTGCCTTTTCTTTAAACTGTCATTAATTGTTACAGGGCAAATGCTCACTCTTGACAAACAGAATGCATGATAAATTTTATGCTTGATATTTTAGTCTCCACAGAACAAGCGAATAACACCTCTCTAACAAACCTGTTTGTTTACTGAAAATGGATGCAGACCTTTCAGGCTTTCAGAGCTGAATAGTATAATAGGCTTCAGGTAATTAAGAAAAAGTGGTATTGGCAGGAGTGAATGACACGCAAGAGAGGAGTCTCCACATTGCACCGACAGCTGCATACATCACGCAGATCTGATTATTGACCCAATGCCACTGACAGGAAGCTGATATTCGGCAGCAGATGAACAGAGCTGCTCCATTGCAGCTCAATGCGCCCGGCTGTGGTGTCTGCCCTGTCAGTTCGCCAGAGGGGGAAACACTGGAGATGACGCAGGGCAGGACAGAGTGTTGGTTGGGTCAACTCTGCTGTACAGTCCTTTGACTAACAGAATGAGTCACTGATGCTTTGGGCCTAGAAGGAAGCAAACCAACTGTTTGGCCTCATTTAACTATGAAACCAAACAGGGTTAAACACAAAGCACGAAGGGCAAGAATCAGTTCAGGTACGTCTGAGCAACCTGCACCTCCATCCTGTATAAACACACAGGCGCACTCTTATAGATCCTCTGTGTATGCAGGTACATGTAAGCTCTTAGCCACACAAACAGGCTCAGCCGCATATTAGGACTTAGCACACAGCTCTAAATTCTTGTTATGAATTATTCTGGTTCACTGCGACAACATCATCCAATATTCATTACCTGTCAAACATTTAAAAAAAAAAAAGCATGTCTGGTATGTGCTTCAAAACAGAAATATGCAAAGCTTTCATTAGCATTATAGATATAATCCTACTCTTGTTGCATAAAGCAGTTCAGGCGCAGAGCTTTGAAATGCTGGATTTCTTTCTCTTTAAGAAAAAAAATCAAAGATTACTGACAAATGATGCCCCCCCCAAAAAAAAAGGTGATCATCAATTATCCTGGCACTTCTGAAATGAACACCCAATGATAATAACAGGTGCTACTTTTTTCTTCCTTAAGAAAACCACTGCCAGTAAAGTACTTGGAGCGTATCTCATTTCCACCAGCATGCACACACATACTGTACATATCCAGTTTTTTTCCCCCACCTCTCTGTCTTTTTAATGCCAGCCAGAATCGCTTTCCAACCAGTGACTACTCGCTCATCTTAAGTGCACACATCTAACAAGGATGTGAGTGCCTTTCCCCTTTCCTCCACTCCCTCTAGTGTATCCACACAACACTGCACCGTGCGTCCCCGAAAGAGAGAGAGAGAGAGAGCGAGAGAGAGAGACTCCGCCTCCACATGACATCAGTGCTCTATTGAAGCAAAGCTAGAGGCAAACACAACTCCACATTTGTATTGAGATCTATCCGCGCACCTATGTCTTCGCACAGCCAGCAGATTGTGTATGCGTGTGATGGGGTCACCAGTAAACATAGCAGTGCCGCTTGTGATAAACTCCGAATAGCTCTAGCCCTGTGAGGGAGTGTGGATCTTGTTTTTGGTTTTGTTTTTTTACTTTTTGGATCTGATCTTGAGCGTGCATTGGATTATTATTTTTTCACGCTGTGAAGCTTAATATAAGAGGATACCTGTTACTTTCCATTTTTGGTTGATTAAGTTGAGGTAAGTGCGTCTTTTTTTTTTTTCCTTTTTTTCCCCCCTTTTTTGGTACAGTCCTGTTGGGAATGCATCCTTTTCATCTTTTTGGATCTTCTTTCTGGCAGAAGGAATTGAAAGTAATGCGGAATCCTCAGGAGTTGCTTGTATCTAATTAGTTGCCCTCTTTCCCTCCTTATTTCTAATTCTCGGCCCAGGCGAGAGGTGTGCTGTGTTTCTTAGAGGTGATTGTCTCACAGACAAGAATTCTCAAGTGCACTTTTCCCCCCCAAAATATAACCGAATTAGGCACTCTCACACTGAGCTTACACACTGCCCAGTTTGGCAGATAGAAATCAGACCCAGACAAATTATTCTTCTCTTCATCTCAAGCCCCCCTTTCGTGCCTACAACTTGCTGCTTTGGTGCTGCGTCCCTCTTCTTCTTTTTTCTTTGCAGCCTGTCTATCTGAGTCTGCTTTCCGACGCGCAAAATGTGTCCAAGATCACAATCATACCCAAAACATGTGAACAGCACTCAGGGACGCCTGAAATCCTTTCGGGTCTTATTTCTGCTTTTGATATTCGTGAACTGATGGGGAAATTATCAGCGGTGAATGGCACAAACTTCAACGGGATTAGTGGGCTGTCTGATTCTGCCTGAGTGTCGCAGCGCGAGAAGACACCCCGGTGCGCTGCTGAAATTGCAGCGCAGATCCCGCGGAGTTAGACACGGAGAGGCAGGAAAAAACTCCACTAAAAGCGTCTGCACAATCACAGTCTAGACGACTCGGCTCGGACCCGTTACTATTCATGCAACCTACTAGGGAGCCTACAGTGAATATTTAGGCTGCTGTGCAACTGCAAACTCAACCCAAGGTATTACGGACGCGCCACCCTCCCCAAAATCATCGTACGCACTGAGAGCTTTCTCTGCTGTACGGGCGTAGTCAAAAGAAAAAGCACAAAGTTAAATGAGCGGCTCATTTAACGCACAGTGTTACGTTTAAAACATATGTGCAGCATTTCAGAGCAGCTGCAGCACTGCCATGACAGTCGTTTTTATTAAGCATCAAGAAATAAATGCGGTTTCCAGTCAGGGATAGCTTCACTCTATCCCAGTCTGTCATATTAATGAAAACCGTGTTCGTCTCTGTCCATGCAAACCGATATTCATCCCAGCAAAGCAATAAAGTGGACGTCTTAGCACCAGCACCAAGACAGGAGCAGTAGTTAATCCAATTTAACGCAGCCTTTTATCTTCATGAGACGATAAGGTCATCCAGGCTTCTGACCAATACATGTTGTGTGTGTGTGTGTGTGTGTGTGTGTGTGTGTGTGCGTGTGTGTGTGTGTGTGTGTGTTATGTCAGCAACTCACAGTGGAGCTGACAGCACTTGTCTTGCCCACCCAATCATCATTATGGCATTATGACTTTGGACAGTCACATTTTTGTCTTTGTCTTTTTGTATTCTTGCATACGTGCAGCTTTCTTTGTGCACTTCTGCCAGTCATTTTGCATGTATGTGTGGAACAAACAGATGGATTGTGCATGTGTGTGTGTTGATGACTGTGTCCTGCCCTGGCAGGCTTGGTACTGGGATGGGTCTGCACTCACCAATTTAGTTAGGGGAAATGAGCCTGGTAACTGGAAGGTCATTCATTCCTGTTCATGGGCTGTCAGTAAAAAGGAGGTGAAATGTGAATGAGTAACACTCTTTACTCCCAACTAGTTGCAATCAAAGTGCAGGAAGCCAACAGGCTAATAATAGAAATCGACACTGAGACAAGTCATACTCCAAAAGAATCCAAAATACACCTACCTGTCGAGTCACAGTGATCTAGCCTATACTATAAAGTGGTTATAATCACCATTTTCAGATTAACAATAGGATACATGACTACTTAGCCATTTTAGTGTTGTTCAGCTCATTGTTTTGCTTGTGCATCACCCAGATTTTCTGTTTTGCTTCATTCACATCACACACACTATATTGCCAAATGTATTCGCTTATCTGCCTTCACACGCATGAGCATGAATTTGAGTGGCATCCCATTCTTAGGCCATAGGGTTTAATATGATGTCGGCCCACCCTTTGCAGCTATAAGAGCTTCAACTCTTCTGGAAAGGCTTTCCACAAGTTTCGGAGTGTGTTTATGGGAATTTTTGACAATTCTTCCAGAAGTACATTTGTGAGGTCAGGCACTGATGTTGGACGAGAAGACCTAGCTCACAGTCTCCGCTCTAATTCATCCCAAAGATGTCCAATCAGGCTGAGATCAGGCTTCTGTGAAGGCCAGTCAAGTTCTTCTGCACCCACCTTCTGGGGTGGCTGTAGCTCAGGAGGTAGAGCAGATCACCCACTGATCGGAAGGTCGGC
>VUQK01002815.1:90711-111650 GCA_015106715.1 Bujurquina vittata
TCCCAAAGGTGTCCAATCAGGCTGAGATCAGGCTTCTGTGAAGGCCAGTCAAGTTCTTCTGCACCCAACTTTCTCATCCGTGTCTTTGTAGACCTTGCTTTGTGCACTGGTGTGCAGTCGTGTTGGAGCAGGAAGGGGCCATCCCCAAACTGTTCCCACAAAACTAGGAGTATGAAATTGTCCAAAATGTCTTGGTATTAAGCATTAAAAGTTCCTTTCACTGGAACTAAGGGGCCGAGCTCCTGAAAAACAACCCCATACTATAATCCCCCCCCCACCACCACCACCAAGCTTTACACTTGACACGATGCAGTCAAACAAGTACCATTCTCCTGGTCTCCTCCCACCACCATACCCAGACTCATCCATCTGATTGGCATACAGATGAGTGTGATTTGTCATTCTAGAGAACACGTCTCCATAGCTCTAGAGTCCACTGGCAGCGTGCTTTACATCTCTGCAGCCGATACTTTGCATTGCATTTGCTAATGTGAGGCTTGGATGCAGCTGCTCGGCCATGGAAAGTCATTCCGTGAAGATCTCTATGCACTGTTCTGGAGCTCATCTGAAGACCATATGAATTTTGGAGCTCTGTAGTCATTAACTCTGCAGAAAGTTGGCAACCTCTGTTTACTATGCGCCTCAGCATCTGCTGACCCCGTTCTGTGATTTTATGTGGCCTACCATTTCGTGGCTGAGTTGCTGTCATTCCCAGTCATTTCCATTTTGTTATAATACCACTAACAATTGACTGGAACATGTATTAGTGAAGGAATTTCTACTAAATATTCACAGGTGGCATCCTATCATGGTGGGAATTCCCTGAGCTTCTGCAAGAGACCCATTCGTTCACAAATGTTTGCAGAAGCAATCTGATTTGGATACTGGGTTGAATACTTTTCACAATATAGTGTATATCCAGTTGCAACAGACAGGTTTTCAAAGAAAGCAACTATAATGAACTGCTCTACACTACCTGTCTACTGCCAAACAGGATACACACAACTCAGTGAGCAGTCGGTGAACATTTAGTAGCTATGAGCCTTCCCTTAAAAATAGCGATGGGAATCAGATTACTCCAAGCTTATCAATTCCTTGTATTGTTTTCTGGCACTTGAACTTTACAACATAGTGTTGTCACAGTCATGGCACTGGGCTTACATGCAACCCTTACAATGTGTTCAGACTCTGAGATAAAAAAAAAACTGTGTATACCTACTTTTTTTCAACACTGAGGAAACTGATCACAAATCAGTACAATAAAGACACAATAAAGACTATAAGCAGAATAAATATTGGTGTTAGTATAATGAAAGCCTTTTCAGGATCCACACTTATTGTTTGTATAAAATTCAGTTAATGCAGGTTTAATGCAAATGCTTTTGGTTTGGAGCGTGTGTGTATGAATAGTGATAATAGATCTAAGATTTATATTTATCATAGAACCACCACAGCTGTTGGGTTGCAATTTTCTAGAATTTCTGTGGCATAGATTACAGGAGGTCTATCATGGGTTCACTTCCTGCCCTGAGCAAGTAGCCCCATAGTGATGGATATTGTTAATTACCCTCTCTGACCTTGCCGTCATTAAGAAACCATTTATGCAGTGGTTACAAAATCAGATCCGTAAGCTAGTCGTGGAAAATTAATGTCATGCATTCCAAATGTCTTTAAACTTACTGTCCCAAGCTGAAAGATGGTATTGTAGGGCACAAGAGGAAGTGGAAGTGAAAGCTTGCTTAGCAAGCATACAGAGTTATATGGAGTAACATCTGGGCCAATAGTGTTGTGAGATATTATTAGATAATGCCTTGCAATCCACCTCGCCCTTTCTGTCTCTATGTTTTTTTTTCTTTTTTTCTTAATCTCTGCCTTCCCTTTTCCTCCTGGATAGTCACTTTTTCTTTTTCTTTTTTTCTGGCTATCTCTTATTACAAATCCCCCTCCTTGCTGCTTTGTCATGACAGATAAGGCAAGAGAGGATTTGTTTTTTTCAATCTCCTTCCAGCAGATAGTCTGTCTTCTGATAAACTGTCATTTTTAGCCTCTAAGTCGTTTTAATCTCAGAGGGAAGTGTGCTCAGCAGTATGTGTTTGCACATTTATGTGTGTGTGTGTGTGTCTCTATGTGTGCACCTACTGCCCGAAACATGTGCACACCCACATGCTCATATGACTATCATCAGTGTTGTTGCAGAGATGATATCAAAAGCCCTATTGATAAGCAGTGGATCATCCTTCTTTTTGCTCTGTTGATAACCTCATCCTTACGGCACATACATGGAAATGTGGTTTAAAGGAAGAAGGGAGGATGAATATTAGGCGTTGTCCCCCTGTAAATGAAACGTTTTTTTTTATAAGAAGAGATTGAACAGGCTGATCTTGGACAAACATACTTAGTATAAACAAGTCCTTGAGAGCCTTAAGTGGGGACTGAGATTGTGCCATAAAGGAAGGCACCTTTTAGGCCTAATGGTTCCTGCATTAACATTGAGAGGGTGCTCCCATAATGTAAGTCCATAGGTTTCCGGATATATAGAATTTACTTATTGACCAAAGAGAGCATACCAGGATGCAGGAGACAGGCCGCAACTGAAATGGGTTTTCTATAAGCATAAGAACAATGCTGTCAGCAGCTCATGTTACACTGTTTTTGCAAAAAGGCTGTGGAACAAGTCAATAATTGGAACCACTATCCAGCTCTTTACTCTTCCTCTCCCAATTCCTTGAAGCGTAGTGTCAGACACAAACTAGAATTTATAGAAATTTTATGTAATATCTTTGCGCTTTACCACAGTCATGTGACAGGTTCTTTTTTTTAATCTGCTACTCAAAGAGGTTGAAATTTTGTCCGGAACTTCAAGACTATTCATCCTAGGAGCTGCTGTTTTATAGCAAAGCCTAGACACAACCATAGATGCAAATTTGAAATAATGGCTACTAAACTCCATTGATCAATAAGTTTTGCCAGTATTTATTTCAGTTCAAGATTTTTGTCTGTTAAATGTCAGAAAATAATAGAAGAAATACCAGCCACATTGTTTTATTCAACTTGCAGCACAAAACAATTTCAATGGCCTTTCAGAAGACAAGGGGAGCATCAGAGAAGTTTGAACTAATGAGTATGATTTGAGTTTAAGTGAGAGGGCAAATAATTTTATGAGTAATTAATCGGTTAATTGTTACAGTATGATCACGGCATCTTTACAACTGCTTTTTTAAAATGTGTTTATGAACCTTTAGGTCATAACAGCCAGCAGCTCACAAGCATTTTGCAAGCATTTCCACTCCAGTATTATCTCCTTCTAATAAAACTGTGCTTGCAGTGCAGAACAAAACGTTACCTAGGTGCAGAGTTTAAAATTTTCTTTTACCTTTTGTCACGATCCGCTCAGCCATGTCGCTCAATTTTGATTATCTAAACAGGGATCCAAACAGTCTTTGAAACATCCCGTCACACAAATATCAGTGACATCAAAGATGCCTTGAATCGTATTTTTCTACCTTCGACAAGCTCAACCTGTGTTCTGACCTCCACGGCTGTAATTAAAACATTGTGATCCATCATAAAGTGTCACAGGAGTTGTGGACTCAGCATGCACTCTGTGGATATCTAAACCTTAACAGGCAAAGATCACGACTCATCAGTTTTGCAGTGTAGGGTAATGAAGGTCAAGAGTGGTCAGGCTAGACTAGTTGATGAACAGGAATCTAGGAGATGAGACATAGGGTGGGGACATTGTCTCTGTTGAGTATTTTTCATTAGGTATTTGTAGGGGGCAGAATAAGGAAGTAGATGGTGAAAGGAATGTGAGAATGGAGATGTCTGGCACATTAGGACCTGAGTAGAAGAAATATTAAACTGTCCGTATGCTTAAAAACAGTGCCTGAAAACCTAGATTTTTCACACATCGGAGTTGCATCGAAGTGCATCAGGGTCTTTCTGTTATTTTCAAATCAAAAAATTTCATATTGCCTCATTGGCCAGCAGTGTGAAGGTAGAAAAAAAAAGGGCATGGTCATGCAACACCTTCTCCACTGCAATATATCACATCTGTGAGAATAACACTATAGTTACTTACAAGGTAAGATTGTTCGGATTTTAGTCACATTATGATCAATATAATCTGACCCCACTGTGACAACAAGCTTTTGCCCAGGAATAGATATTACTTTTGCTATTGGGCATGATGGAACTTGTTTGCCTGAAGCCTTTCTTCTTCTTCTTCTTCTTCTTCTTCTTCTTCTTCTTCTCCTTCTTCTTCTTCTTCTTCTTCTTCTCCTTCAGGGGACGCCACAGCAGGTCATCTGCCTCATCTCACCGTTTCCCAGCATCCTCCTCTTTCACACCAACCCTCTATGTGTCCTCCTTCACTGCATCATTGAATCTTCTCTGTGAAACCCCTTTGTTGCACAATCTGAGCTCATATACTCTGATATACTCACAATATTATATTATACTATAATATACTAATAACTAATCCTTTTCCCTCCTGGTCACTCCCAATGAAAATCTTAACATCTTCAACTCTGCCACCTCCAGCTGTCTCTTGTCTTTTGTTAGTAACAGGTTTAAATACCACCATTTAAACCTTCCCTTTCACTCTTGCTGCTGTCCTGTCACAAATCATCCCTGACACCCATCTGCCTGCACTCTCTTCTTCACCTCTCTTGTGCACTGTTTGTTACTTTGAATGGCTGACCCCAGGTATTTAAATTCAATTTTGCCTCAAGCTTATCCAACTCTTTAAACTAGCTACCCCTTAAGGTGCTGTAACAAGCTGCTAAATTACAAACCCCTGGTACCAAAATGTCAATAGAAAATATAACGCCTTAGAAAATATTGCTCTTTCACACCACCATGATTTAAAAAAAAAAAAAGTTAAAAACACACATGCCATCATTGAAGTTTATGCACCTGTACACAATTGGCCAGTTGCTTTTAAAAGCAGGTGTAATTGTAATTGATTGTCAGCTTTAGAAAGTTACAACTGAGAGATGCAGACAATCACTTATTTATAACTAGAGGGGCACCCGGAGAGCACATCCTCTGCCAAGGCCAATTCACTAATGATCAGTTTTAAGAACGCGAACCGGATTCTCACCCAAAATTTAATAGAATCTTTCTTTGCCCATGCTTCACATCTCTGCTAAGTTTAATGAAATTTGGTTTGATTGCTTTTTCCTAATGTTGCCGACAGACAAACCATAAAAGTGCTTTGAGTGGTCAGTAAGAATAGAGAAATGCTGCATAGCAAATACCGGCCCATTTATCATTTATATCCAAAAAAAAGGCCTTGGCTCCTGCTTTGGTAAAGGAGTTCTACAGATCACAGAAACACTTTTCAGTGAATGCTGTTTTTTTGGGGGGTTTTGTTTTTGCTGCTTTGTACTAGAAATCCTGCCACCACATATATAAAGTGTCAGTTCATTTATGCTTCCGTTGACACTGAAACAAGTAAGCCATCAGAATTATCCTGGTTTTCCTCGTCCCAACTCATGTGTCTCAGTCTTTGTGTGACTTACCATTTGCCCTCCCGACATGGATGTTACACAGTAGTTCACTCTCTTTTGTACTAACAGAGCTGTTATTTATGGGCAACCTCGAGGGGGAAAGGAGTTTTGCCCTCTGACCCTGGAATACTAACATGTGACCTCAGCGGACTTCCTTCAGTTTTTATTGGCACTGTGCTGTTTATATTTGGCACAATTTGTATTCTGCCTGAGATAGAAGGATGCAGAGCTGCATGTGTGGTGGTGGTTGAGAAGGCTAGGGCAGAGAGGCTGGGGGCAGTATTGTTGTCACTGTGCTCTTTTGGCCTGAAGGAAGGAAGCTGTGGAAGTGGGGAGTAAGAAGGAGACAGAAGGGCCACTCCAACACAGTCAGTATGATTGGATTTGAGATCAGTTTCCTTTTCCAGAATCTTTCAGCTTTTTTTCAAATGGAGCGTCTGGGTCATTAAGCTCAAGAGTCATTTTCACCATCAGCCTTGTTTCTCAAGAGGAAGCGTTTTCTGTTGTTTTGCATGTGTCTGGCATGCTTGTTCTTTCAGAAACAGCCAGAATTGACAGTCTCGCTTACATCTCCAGATTTGGAGAGTCAATAATACTGTTTTCTTCTTTTTTTTTTCTGGCTTCCCACTTTTTATTTTTACACAGGGGTTACTTTTTCTGACTGTGTGCGTATGTGTGTGTGCACCATGGAGTTTCATTATAACTGGAAAATATTTGTTAAAAGGTTCTTGCTGTTATGAATTACAACCTAAGTGAACACATTTCTTTCCCAGAAGCCAAATAGGACTCGGTGGAAATTGTTTTTAGTGTGGATTCTATAAATGGCATAATTAGAAGCAGTTTTTTGCTTATTTGTTGTAACATGCTAATAGTGGGAATATAGTATAAGAGCAACAAAATTCTTCTGCCTTTACTTATTTCCCCTTTTGATTACTTGTCTCCAACAGTTCATTGGTTTGATTATCAGCATCCTACTCTAATGTTCATTGTTATATATGTAAATATTTTTTACATGAAGCATGTCACCCAGTGTACGTGGATGGCTTGTTGATGTGCCAATAACAGTTTTTTTAAACAACAGTGGTGCTCTGTGACACAGAAAAATAAGTATGTCAAGCTGCAACTACGCAAAAAATTGTTTTTTGGCTCAATTACTTGCTGGCCTTGGATTTGGAAGAATTTTTTTAAGCACTTTTCTCTGACACTGCAGGCTTACTTGTGGCTCCTATATTTTCCAAAAGCAGAATGGGAGGCAGAGCTTTGAGCTATCAGGCCCTTCTCCTGTGAAACAAGCTCTAGGCTAGATCCAGCAGACAGGCACATCTCCTTTTTAAGATTAGGCTTAAAACGTTCCTCTATGACTTCGCTTAGAGTAAGATATATCAGCAGATTTAACTTTAATTGCCTCCATTTAGTAACCTTCCTCATGATAGTGCTTCTATTTGCCTTTCTCTTTTTCATGGTTTTCTTACTCATTTTGTCAAAGGACCTGATTGTGCATGGTTCTAATGTTGTGCAGTAGGTGTTCAGTTCAGTACAGGTGCATTAAAGTGTTTGCTACCTAATGAAACGCAGATGCTACACAAACAAGCTTTAAATACATTTGTGCATCTGAGTATGTTTGAGCGTAGGAGGCAGGATCAGAATCAGTGTGTTGGATTTCCCAACAGGTGTTTGTTTAAGATAATTCAAGGTAATGAGGACTGGCACAATCTGCCACTGCTGCTGACAGAGAGCGTACCTGTTGTTGCTTAGAGTCAAAGAGTAGTTTCATGCACGTATTGTTACAGTATGTACTTTGTATTTTACAAGCTATTCTCTTTTAGTCTGTAAGTACAATGTTTCTTAAGCAGCGTCTCATCACGTACTGAAAATACTTTATAGCAAAGATGACTCATTTTACAAAAGCAGAATGTAAACATTTAAAGTGATGTTTCTGTCACAGAAAATACAATTAGTTGGATCAGTAAGGGGCGAAATGTACGGCTTTTTTAAAATCAAAGCCAGAATTGTTAGAAGAAGGTGCACCTAATGTTGGTTTGGTGTATTTTAACCATTTAGTGGAAGGAAAATAATTTTGTCACCTTTAAAGGAGTTTTTTAAATCATAACACCCACAAAGAAAGTTATTCAGCTGAATTATTATTGACATTATTATTATTATTGACATTGAATTAATTAGTTTTAGAGCATTATAGTATAGATAAAGTATGTAAAGTGACTGCTGGTGACAGAGGACCATGAGCACAGTGCTATTAGAAGAGAGGATGCTGGTGCTCTACACAGACAGTTAATCTGTTCCCGGAAATGCTGCAGCATCATTGCACTCAATAGGGAATTGGGCTGGTCATTAGTGTGTTTCTCAGAATTCTTCTGACATGTGCCTACCTTTACATATTGTCAGCATATTGTTTGCTGGTTGTCTTTAAATCTGCCTGTTGTGATTAGTCTCTCTCTCTCTCTCTCTCTCTCTCTCAGTCTTATGTGAGGGATGTTGATCTCTTCCATTTATCTGTGTCAGGCTAACCAGTCTCTTAGCGACTGTCTGTCTCCCTTGATGTCTTTCTCAGTCATAAATGTAATTACTCTTTTTACTGTTGCAAAGATGGCTGCCTGCTTTCCTTTTTCCATGTGCATCCATAATTTATGAGTGAGGCTGTAGGACATAGACCCCCAGTGTTCCAACAAGGTAGACACAGTTTTCCAATATGTCCTTAAAAATTCATTACAGCAGTAGCCCAGAGGTTAGACAATCATGACTAGATCCAATATTTAGTTTGGACTGCTGGCTTTAAGTCTTGCATGAACAAGACTGTAAGCATTATTCACTGTTTAGATATTTGTACCTGACAGTGTGTAGTATTAGGGATATGGACTGTTATCAGATCTCAGTATTTTTAAACATCACCTAAAATGTGTCCATCTGACTTAAATCATGCATTTTGATGACTTTCAGTCACTGTTTATAGGCAAGCTGGCACAGTCACAAAGGTAAGTGTAACCAATGTAACACTCTCAGACCTGCTAGGTGATCCAAATGACCAACAATGTAGTGGTCCAGCGTTTAGGGTCGAAAGGTAGGCGCTAGAATGTGTGAAATTACAAGGAAATAGCTGGAGGCTTGACAGATTTTATATCACTCATTCTATTTGATAATACAGAAACACAATGAATGACTTAAAAGGGTGCATTTGCTGTTTGCTGAAATAAAACATTTACCATTGTTACTGCGCTTTGGCATACATTACCCTGTGGTAGAAATGAGTGGTAATTCCAAAACAAACAAACCAAAAGAAATGTTACTACAACGTGAGTATCAATTAGACTTAATACAAAAAAATAACATTCTTTTCTTTGTGTTCTGGATTACCTTCAGTGTAGTTACAGTCATCAGTTATATAGTCTAGCAAGTTAGCAAGTGAGCAGAGTTCAGACAGGGCTGCATCGCTGCCTGCGTCTCCAAGCTGAAGAATATTTAGTTGAGTTTTAAGTCAACTGTCTCTTCCTGGGTTCACCCATTATTAATAGTCAATGATAGTGTGTGGCTATATTAGTCCTAACACATTTAAACATTTCACTAGTGGGGGGGGGGTAATAAGTGAGTTTCTTCTTTGGTAAATGGAATGATCAGGTCCTTAGGTGGCTCACCACCTCCTTGGCCAAGGAGGAAATCCAGGGTCCAACTCCAGGGAGCTTCAAAGGGTATCCAAGAAAACCGAGCCTGCATAACACTAATACACTTATTGTATACAGTCTTGATATTACAATCATCTGTGGCCAGGTTTCAATGTGATCCACATTTCTGTTTACTACTAAACATAATATAAGGACAGCTTCATGTATAACACTTGTCATTCTTCCTCTTAATGCCATAATTCTAATTTGCCTTTCCAGTAGTTACAGAGTTTAGCTGGAGCCTATAGCTGGAACCAGATAGCTTAAGTTTTTTTCCATCTGGATCTGCTATATAAAACCAAATGAGAAAAATATAGTTGAGCAAACAAAATTATCTTGAATGAAACATCACAAAAAATCCACACAAATGGGTAAAACTGGCTGGACTGACCAGTTTTACACAAGGGAAAACTGCAAGAACCTTCTACTTGTTCACTCACTCATCCTATATATTGTTTGCTAGTACACTAACTAGTGTGTTGATTAAAGCAGTGACAGCTCAACAGCTGATATAGCATGTGTGAAAATATTGCAACAAATAAACAAATACTAACATATTTATATTAGTTTCTAAAGGTGTGTGAATATTTTAGTTTTTAAAAATCATGCTGCTTGGGCGGTAGAGGAGTTGATCGACTGCCCAGATGAGATGTGTGTGGAGCGTTATGCTCACCAGGCACTCATAGGGAAAGAAAATCCCATTATCTCCATGTCACATGGTTCTCTTTTTCTTTTTTTTTAATGGTCAGCCTATGTAGTGGATATCTACTGTATGCTACTTCCTCATGTGTCACATGACAAATTTGTTTACTGTTTCAATTTTGAACAAGGCAACACTGAATTGGATTAATTGTTAACAGGATAGATGCATAGGTGGATGCATGTATGGATGGCAAACAATGCTAAAAATGGTTTAATCATTTCCTTGTAACCTATATTGTGAATAAGTGGATTATTTAAACAAAGCCAATTACAAGGGAGTAGCAACAAACAGTAAACACAGACAAAGAAGTACAGAAGGTGCAAATTATATATGTATCTTTCTATATCAATTTATAAAATAAATGTTATTTCCTTACATCATTTTCCAGTATGTTTGTAACATTGCCAGATAACAGGACATTGACCCTTTCCTCGTAACAGCTTTGAGCTTTTGCCTCCTCATACCGAGGCTACTGGCTCATGGCTCTCTCTGAGCTCTGATTAGCTTTAGCTTTACCCACTTTGCCTGGTTTTTTAACATATAGCAACCAGGGATTTACAGTAAATGGTGTCTCTATCCTGCAGATAATTAATAAATGTGTTCATTTTATAACTGTTGTCTTCATACAAGTCTTACCTGTAATAGGTGAGCTGTGGGTGGGACCTGCTGTGTCACCTTTTCCGGGTTAGCATTCTCAGTCTTCTAATAACAACAAAGGTCATCTGCTGCTTGCAGGCCTTCATGCCACTGAAGAACTGATCCAGATGAGTTTCCAGATGTGCATTAATCTAAGTGCCCTGCTTCCACTGTAACCTGAGGGGTGGGAAGGGACAAAGGCTTATGAAGAAAAAGGGCTGTAAAAGAATGCCAAGACAAGCTATAAACCTAAACAATACCTGAATTAATTTCTCAATGGTACAGTAGTGTGTTTGAATTTTGTTTATAATTAATGTCATAAACAAAATTGAGATTTGCCTTCTTTTTTCTAGCTTAATAGATTAAGCCGCATTAGGGCAGATATGACCCATTACATCCACGTCTGGATAAGTGGGAAAGGCAAAAGTTAGGAAGAATGTGTCTAGACAGCACAATATGTCTGTGTTTATGTGTATTTCAGGAGGTGATCAGATGATTGTGGTTCTTACTGCCCCCTCAAGGGTCTCCATGTGATGGTGATGTGGTTTGATGGTAGAGGAGAGGGAAGTGAACTGTTTGAATATATGTGCATACACTTGCAGGAAAACCAGTAACGGGACCCTGCATGTTACAGACTGACCTTCCGTAATACTGTAGATGTTTGAGTTTTAGAGGATCAATGGTTGCACACTGAACTTACAAGCACAAAAAAGATGTGTGCTTTATCTTTTTTAGGTCAGCATTGCTGCACTGCATGCCTTTGTGTGGGAAATAAAAATGCAGCCACAAAAAGGGTGGGATAGGAGGGATGTGAACTGGTGATATGCTGCATTTTTCCCCTCACAATCCACGCTTTGTATGTACCAAGCTGAGAAATAATACAATCTGTTACAAACAGTGATGCTGTTCCTCGTTCCTCATCAACAACAATGACACAAACAATTTTACATATGTTACAGGCCTTGTTTTTGGCATAGCTGTTTTATAAATGTTTGGGATGAATGAGTGTGAAGATGTTGTGGTAAAGTTTCACTTTGGCCTAGGGAAGGCACGCTCTGGCTAACATACACAGTCCTCCATACACAGTCAAATTTGGGGGTTTACCACAAGCAACCAGAGACTCTTGTCAGGGAAGTCAATTTTTTCTCTTGAAGTTGAGAAAATTGATAATTTAACACCAAATCAGTGAACGTATACTTAAGGGCTTTAATTCTTGGGCTATGTTGGTTATCACATTTCAACCACACTGTAAGGTTTCTAGATCTGTACAAAGGTATAATTTTATGTGGTGAAAGAAACATGCTTCCCCTAAAGGTTTTATGTGAATCCCCTTTTTAAATGGCCAAGACAGTTTTGCCCATCACTTGCCTGTCAAGTATCATAAATAATATACTAATAATTGATATAAGAAATGATGAACCAATTGGTCGTTAATTTGCCTTAAGGATGTAATTTGTTAGGGCTGGAACTCATATATTTTTTGGCATTGATTTAATCTGCCTGCTGTTTGTTGAGTAGTGGATTTAAAAAAAAAAGGTTTGAATTTTTCATTGTGTCTATAACCTAAGGAGAACATACAGTATTGTGTTTGTCCTTATTTTTTAATGCATAGAGACAAATTAAAGTTTTCACGGGATTCTGTGCAGTCGTGTGAAAAGCTAATTACATCCCATGATTTGAGAGCTTGTAGAAACACCTTTAGTGTTTAGAGCTTGTATATAACTACATCAGTCTCTCACATTGTCGTGGAGGAATTTTGACCTATTTTTCTTTACAACATTATTCCAGTTCATTGAGATTTGCAGCCATTCATTTATGCACAGCTTTCTTAAGGTCCTGCCACAGCATTTCAGTCAGGTTGAGGTCTGGCTGAGCATCTTTATTCTTTTCTTTTTCTGCCATTCTCTTCCTGGGACCCCCATTCCTGGGAAGACTGTGACTTTGTCTAATTACACAACTGAATGTCCCAGGCCAACAAATTGCCAGAACTTGTGCTTTTATAGAGGTGGTCACACTTAATCAAGTGCATTTTATAAGCAGCACTTGGCTGCTACTTAACCTCTTAATTCCTATGGAAGCAGTAAGGGTGTACTTAGTTTTTCAAAGGATTGCATAAAATCCTGCGAAAATTTTCTTTTTCACATGCTGATGAGGAATGTTGACTGTTTCAATGGTGGATGCTCATATAAAACAAGGCCAAAGTTTCAGATAATGACATCAGCAAATGTGCAAGTAATCCCCGTGAGCTAAAAGGCTTCATGCAGATCTGTTCAGTTTTTTTCTACTCTTGGCTCTGTTTAATGTCAGAGATAGTGGTACCCCTAATAGGGGCCTCTCAGGCACATGGCTCTAGCTGTGAGCATGACACTGAAAGCTGGCTTAAAGGGATTGTGATGGGAGCTAAACCTGTTTGATTCACACCGAGAATGACCTGAGGCACCGAACCAAGGTCCAGTATAGAGTAAATAAGGATTATTTTGAAATATGAATAAAAGAAAACCACTCTAGTAGGGTCCAAGAATAAAAATATGGAATTAGAATTGAGCAAAATAGGTTATTTTTAGATAGACTCGGCGCAACCACGAACTAGATAAGCGGTTAAGAAAATGGACTAGATGAAGGGTTCCCTTTTATTATAATCAGTTTACAGTGGCATAAATCAAATCTAGCATTTATCAGAATAGTACACAAATTTGTATTGTATTAAAAAATAGTATATGAATATAATAATATCCCCCATAAAGCACATGCAGTTATCAATGGTGGCGCCTATGGCTTGGAAACCTAAAAATCCTAAAAAATTCTCTCTTATATAGTCTTTATAAATTCAGCTGTGCCGGTCTGTAACAATGAATTTATTACTTGTGTTTAACTTGCTCTTGAGGTCATGATAAGTTTGTTTCTTTTTGGACCTGATAATCTTTCACTACAGAGAAAGATCAAACTCAGTGCAAGATTTGTCACATTTTTCAGGCATGGTAATAGTTTTGTCCTATCTCAGTTCAGCAATAGCTGCAGTCTTTTCCCTCTGGCTTCAAGTTTGTCCATCCTCCATCCTGGAGCTCTTGTCTGGAACCTATTAGAGCAGGAATCTCTAGCAGAGCCCTGCCTGCACATTAGCATGCCTGCACTGACTTTTCCTGACTGGAAAGAGACTCTGGTTTAGTGCCAAACAGACAGCTATTTAACCTCAGTCACTGGGAAGTCACTGGAAGGTAAATGACTGGTGAGCGAATGCTAGGGTCACAGAATATTGTTTGACACTGTGTAACATCTGATGTTGGAGGTCATTATGAGGTGTAACTCTTCTCCCACCCCCACGCCCCCTCTCTCTCTCATGCTGCCCCTCAACCTGTCTGTCTTCCATCAGGATGGCTGAGGTGTCACAAGAGGAGAGACTCCAGGCCATCGCTGTAAGTTATCTACTCACACACAAGGTCACACAAACAGCCTGCTTTTTAGTCTCTATTTCATACACACAGACACACACATACAGAGTGCACATCATGACACACTGATGGCTGAAGAAACAACAAATCATGGCTGCCTATCTCAATGACTTTTAGATCCCATCTCCTCCATCTATTAGAGGACATCAAAAGCTAATACAGTAGCTACAGCTCACTGGCTTTTTCTTTCTGTTCCTTTGTCTCTGAATATCTCAGCTTGACTTTACTCTGTCTCCATTGATATGTTATTCTTCATATATGTTTTATTTTTTACTTTCTGTCTTTTCTGTCCTGTCTATCCACGCCTGCCCTTTAAATTTGTACATTGCGATTCCTGTTTTATTTGACCTGCAGCAGAAATAGTGAAACACATTCGGGTACCCCCTACTGTATAATATCAGTTTAATGCCAGCACTACATTCCTCCTGTCAGAATGTCTCTGGTCAAAAGTACGTTTTTATCCAAAGATAAAGCTGTATGTATACAAAAATGTGTTGCCTCACTCCTTTGAGTGCTCGGTGAAACCAGAAAAATGCTGTATATGCAGCTCATTTATCCAGTTATGTACAGACACACAGAAGTCAGAAAATTCTTTAATTTGCACAGTGTAGTGTTCTTTAAAATCATCTGATTTCTAAGCTTTTGTGTTGTCGGTATCTTTTGTGCATTTTCCCAATAATCTTAATGTGTGTGTGTGTATAATAACAGGAGAAAAGGAAGAAGCAGACAGAGATTGAAAACAAGAGGAGGCAGCTGGATGATGACCGGCGGCAACTCCAGCATCTCAAGGTACACATGCACACAGGAACGCACATTTTGCACATGCCCTCTGAGAATACATTTGGTGTTATTATGTTTTATGGTTGACAAGAACACACAAAAGTGTTGGTGTCCACAACAGGTGGATCTAAAGTATGCCTTGATTTTTATTCTCATAGTATGCACGGGGCACTCTCAGTGGCCTCCTCCCCCCTACTTCATCGACACATTCCCGTGCTTCCCTTCCCACTGGCCACATGTTTCCAGCTTAACTGTTTTCCCACCTTGTGTAGGCAAATATTGAATTTGTTGAATCGCCTCCAGGAAAGAAATCCATCCAGCAATGTGCCACTTTTTCTTATGTGTATATGTATTTGCATGCATTCCTTCATTTGCTTAAGCACGAAATTAAGCGAGCACACACAGTAACCTGAGAGCTAGTTGAACCTGAAGGATAGAAAGATTTTTCTTTTCTTGCAGTCATAGTACTTATTAAATTTGTTTTATATTTTAATTTATATGTTATCATTTAGAACCATCACCTCCCATCTAGGCTTGCAAATTCATCCACCTGCTGCCAAAAAGGAGCTTGCAGTGCATAAACTAGCATATCTGACCCCTGCATCATATTGCTCATCCTTCGTGAACATGCCAGTTTGGCTTTGTTTGAAATGTACTCGAGCCCTTCACTGATAAAACTAATGTACAGTATGTGTCATCTTTACTCCTACATGCCTCTCCCTTAGCAGAACTTGAAACAAGCTGACAGAAATACTGCCGGTCAGCTCTGTGTTTTTGGGATTCATGCTCTTACGTGTGTGAGCAATGTTAGGCACCCACACAACAACATTAAAATCAGCAGTTCCCTTCAAATCTATCAGTCCAACATAGTGAGATACTCCCCAACTGCTGCTGTCACGGAATGTTCAGAATGGACAACCGATAACACCAACAGCTCCTCCACATGCTGTTTATACACACACACACTCGTGCATGTAGACGCACACTCATTATATCAGAGCCAAGGCTTTTGTCAGCGTATGTGTCAGTGTTATCAAAGCTATTTCAGCCACCGACAATTCAGCAGGTCATAGATAAGAGCGAAGTTTGAGGTGTGTATTTGCCTTGCGCTGATGAGCATGTTTGTAAAAGTGACCTGTGCTGTTGCCCCTGCGTGCTCCCGTTTTTTCTGTTTTCCAGGCAAACCATTGTAAAGTGTGTGTCTGTACATGTGTGTGTTCATTTTTGTGTGCAGTGCTTCATAAAGGAACACAGAAGCCCCAGACAATGCAGTGGTCTTTAGCAGAGGAAACAGATTTTTGTCCCACTCCCACCAACAGGAAACAGCTCTTACACCCACCGCACCCCACTTTCGTCTCGCACACACACAGAGGGGAAGCGTAATCATGCTGTCCAGGAGTATTAGAAGGGTCTTTGTGCAAACCACAGCAAGTGTACTTTTCTCGGAGGCAGACTGATGTGGAAAACCCAATAAATGTCTTTGTTTACACACCACAGTTTTATAGGAGTGTACCCCACCATTAAATCACAGGAGAACATGGTTATACAAACACATATGTACACACAGACTTGCACTGTCAGTGCTGACGAAATGGCAAAATGATGTATTAGTGTTGTTAACACAGAAAACACAGATAGGTGTTCTGTTTTTAATTAGAGAGCAGTGACAGATATGATTATGCAAACAGGATTCAGCAGTCAGTAAATTTCAGCATCCTGTTGTAAGAGGAGGAAAGCGGTTGACAGAGGGGAATATAAATTGGGATTTTTCAAAATAAAAATAAAAAATCAGTACTTGCCACTAACATAGTTTTACATACTTATGAAATGAATACTGTAGTTTGACATTTTCTTATTCATAAAATCAGTAAATAAAACAACTGCAGCAGGGAGGCGTTTAATTGAACTGCCCGTAAAGAATGGAAGTGTCTTATTTTTATTGGCTGGCAAAGTCTAACTGCCATCTAAAGCCCATCCATTTAGCCCGCTATGTCAATTTGCTTAATATCTCCAGACTACCAACATTAGCCAATAACTAAACTAGAGCTACGCCAAGTGCTATGTGTTGTCACGTAACTTATGGCAAGAAAACAAATAAATCTATATGTTGAACCCATTTTTGAAAGCAAAAAAAATCAGAAAGAGAGAAACTTGAAATGCTGTGTTTGACAAAATGCAGTTATGCTACATGGCCTTGATAAAGTTTATTTTGACAACACTGCTTTCTGCATAGCTCCACAATGAATTTTGAAACAAGGCTCTTCTCTTTACGACTGTTCATGGCATATCCATATGCGGATGGATGCTTGTCTGTGTGTGCAAATGTCTGTATCCCAGTTCCGCCCTTTGTGTGCTACGTTAGCAGCTTTTACTCCAAAGAACAATGGAGAGAGACGTAGCTTCAGCATTCCAGCTTTGCAACTGTTCTTGTTGACTGGTGTGTGTGTGTGTGTGTGTGTGTGTGTGTGTGTGTGTGTGTGTGTGTGTGTGTGTGTGGTGTGCGTGTGCGTGTGTGTGCTTCCAGACGCAAGAGTGAGCACATTAGAATGATGTCAGGCGTTAGCGTAGTAGGGTGTGGCTCATGTGAGTGCAAGCAAGCTTCAGAGAGTAGCAAGAGGGGAAAGCAGGTTTAGATTCAGTGCCCAAGAGACCATGCAGGACTGGGGAATGAAGAGTGTTGAATTACAAAGTGTTAAGTGTGTGCTCTAAAGCTCTGCAGCTGGATGTCTAGAGTAGAATTACTCAATGGAGAGAGAGTAAGATTTTAAACAGAACAACAGATAAAAACTGATAAACACTGATATAAATTGAGGGAGATACACCCTGACATTTACCCTTTTTTAGGTTCATGAACTTCAGGATGGATAGAGAGGCATGGGCTACATGTGAGAGGAAGAGGGAGTTTTTTTTTTTCTGTAGAAATTCTAGTTGCATCACTGGAGAGGAATTCAAATCAAGCACATGTCCAGATTTTCAGCCTAACTTGTGAAAACAAGAGCTTTTTTTCTAACACTTTTCCATATGGCCAGGCAGGGTTGTCTTTTGCTGCTAACAGCTGCGAGTAAGACACACTGTTATATTTACCTCAAAGCACGCCAAGTATTTGCTTTGATATTAACTCATCCAGAGGAGAGTACATGGATGGGGAGTGAAGATACAAATACAGGGCTATTTGGAAAACAATGAGGAATAATAGCTGTCACAATTAGTTTTCTCAGCTTCCTCATAAAAAAATTCCTTGTAATTAATTAAGCTCCAAGAAATGTTTGATCCAGTTTAAGATTTGAGCCAGTTCCCTTTTTATCTCCCAGTGACCTCTCTATATTTCTAATCCCATGCTCAATTTAGTGTAATGATATTATTATGTTAGTTTGGATTTCTCATTTTGATACCAGAAGTCCTGATCCTCTGGCTGGGTGCCATGTAGTCCACTTGGCAAACAATTTGGCAGCGGTTAAACTGTGTGACAGTATTACTGAGTTGCAGCAGTTAGCAGCGAAGTGCTGGACTAACTGGCAGGAAGATTGCTGTTTTAGATTAGCCAAAGAGTTTGTCATCAGTGTCAGCGATAGTGCCACTAATCTCTTGTGCAAGAAAGTACACAGATGTAAAAAGAGAGGCTGATTGTGGGCAGCATTTTGGAAAATTGAAGTGCTTCCAATGACTTAAATACTCAACTGGTGCAGAATGCATGCTCAAATGTCTTCCATAACATTTTTTCAATATACTAAAAATGCTCACAAATGCATCAAAACCCATGGACACATGAGAGCAGACACAGTGAAATTGTAGTCCTCCTGTTACCGGTGTTGTATCTATTTTATGAAAATGTGAGTCAAATCACCTGCCTAATTACATCTGTGTTCTTAACATGCCTGTTGTCCTTGCAGTCAAAGGCACTGAGGGAGCGCTGGTTGTTAGATGGAGCTCCAGCAGAGGAGGAGACTCAGAAGCGTCTGCAGGAGGATGAGGTGAAGACCAAACTTTTAGAGCAAGTCATCCTCAGGTGAGCACCTTAAAATCCATGTTTGATTTTTGAAACAGTCCATTGTCATTCTTTTATTTGGAAATTAACTGGTAAATTAGCCAATATTAATAAAACGGGAATGGCAAATAATTTAAGGGTGTTGTGGTTTACAGTCAGTGTTTACTCATAAAATTTGTTGTCATGAATGACCTACAGATGTATTTTGATCGTGCATTTCTCTGTGTGTTTCCGAGCCAGGCTTGAGCAAGAGATTGAAGAATTAGAGACAGGCGTACCAGCCAATAAGGGTGTGGCCAAAGAAAATGGAGGTAGGTTTGGTGCCCATAGCAACATATTGTATCATCACACAGGAAACCATTGCAGTGCAGCCTAAATACATGTGTCAGAAAGAGAAAGTGTGCTCATAATAGCCTCTTGATTTACTATTAAATTAGTTCTCCCTGCCGGAGGTCATTAAAAGAATATTTCCTTTCTTTCTTTGTCTCGGTGACTTACCCTGACCACCCTTTTTCCTCATGCTTTTCCCCAATCTCTCAACAATGCTCTGGTGCTCTCTATAGGTGAGAACGGAGTAGTGCAGACCTCTGGTCAGACACCCAAGAGAGAGGTGACAGGGATTGAGGCCAAGCTGCTGGGCCCCAGTCCTGACCAAGCTAGTGCAGACAACCCAGTTACTTTAGTGTTCATGGGCTACAAGACCGTTGAGGAGGAACAGGAGACTCGCACGACCCTGGGGATGGACGGGGTGGACGGCAATGTCAAAGCCGAGTTTGTTGTGATCGAGGATGGGGATGAGAAAGCAGGAGGAGATGCTGCCACAGAAGAGCAGGCTCCGCCTAATGGGAGCATGGCAGAAAAAGAGAAGGCTAATGGAGGTGGGGAGGAGGGAGAGAAGGAAAAGGAGAAGAAACAAACCTGCAAATGCTGCACGGTCATGTGAGGTGTATGTGTGTGCGTATGTGTGTGTGGGTGGTACACACTTTCACCTTTGCAGGCATGTGTGCCATTGCATGTGTCTGTATTCGCAAATGTGTGTAACTTTTTGTTTTTGTGTGGAAGTGTGTGTCGGGACTATTAAAAAAAAATTAAAAACAGAAAGTACAGTTACACAGCCAATATACCAACAATGAGAGCCAATACAAGCTCCAGCTACAGCAAGAACCACAAAGACTCATAAGTACACTTTACTCTATATTCTTTCCCTGATATGTATTTGACTTTTGATTTCTATTGATATTTTTCTATTTTTCTGTCTTGACATTTATATTGTATTCAGTATGTATATCTTTATTATGGGACTGTGTACTGTAAGTTCATTGTTATTATTGTTGGAAAGAAATGTATTAGCTCTCTGGACTGTACTGCTACTCAGTGGGGAAAATCTGGAAACTTTAAATCATTTAAGTCAAAACAACAAACTATGAAGGACACAGATACTTAGATATATATATATATATATATATATTTCTCTGTGTAGGCCTAACACCTATTTATCGGTCAATTTCATATTGCAATATTGTCTAAGATATTATTTTAAATAGTATTTTAATATATTGATATGAAATTATGTTTTATACAATGTATTTATTGTTTTTGGTTCTATATCATCTCCAACCATTAACTGCATGTAAGCTTGTAAGCACTACCGGGTTTGCGTCACTTTCATACAAGTGTCTGTGTTTTCTTAGACTCATATGTGCTCATATCTTTAGCCAAATAAGTCTTTCTGTCAGTAACACTAAGTATAATTGGCATTGTTAGAGGTATGCATTATGTTTAAAAAAACATCTACAGCAACGAGACAGAGACAAATAGGCTCACTAACCATGTTGCAAATCATGTTAGTTTGATGCTGTATGTGGCACGTGTACATTAAGATCACAGCTGTTGTGTTTTTGGAATGCAGCTCTGTTTCTGAAAACATCACAGCGCTGTGCAAAATGTAAATAAATACAGAATGCAATGATTTGCAAGTCATTGAAACTATAGTTATTGAATATAGTACAGCAGGAGCAGGAAAAAAGTTACAAAATTTGATTGTATTTTTGAAAATGTATGCTCATTTTCAATTTAACTGTGTTATCATTTAAATAGGACATGACTAGGTATAAAAAGTGCCTAACTCCTTTAGAAGTAAAAGATTGGAAGATGGGGGGGGGGGGGTCCCCACTCTGTGAATGGCGGGTTGGGAGGGGG
>VUQK01002815.1:125855-146661 GCA_015106715.1 Bujurquina vittata
TTTTTTGATTTTTTTGAATTTTTTAAGGAATTATGTAATTTTTTTTTTTTTTTTTTTTTTTTTAGTAATTATGAGTTGACATATCCCTCGGATTATGTCACCATATTATTCTCTTGCAGTTTTTCTCGGTTACTCTAATGTAGGTATGTGCATGTTTAGTTTATTTCTGCATGTCTATTTAGGCCCTCAAGTTTGTGAAGTAATCAACTTTGTCTTCACAGTAGAACAATCAAATTGATCACATCTACTCCTTTTTACTACTCTTTGATTTTTGTCTTCAGATCAGAACTCCCCCCCCACCCCACCAGACATTTTCGAAAGTTATCTGTAGTTGCATATTAAGAGGGCTTATGTAGGATTGGTTCCAAAGGTTCCATGCAGAATTGAACATAAGTTATAGAATAGCCTAACAATAACCTCAATCACACTGTTCCCTTAGTTTTAGTATGGATATTTATCTGATTTGATGGTTTAAATTGTTTTTGTTGCTGTGATTGACTGTGTTCCTCCTGGTTTCTGCTTGATGTATATTGTCTTTGCTGGACTTGCATCCTGATGCTTTTCCCCTTCCTCCTTAGGTGTGTATGGCGATGTAATGAGAGTGAAGATCCTGTTCAATAAAAAGGAGAATGCTCTGATCCAGATGTCTGATGGCACACAGGCTCAACTAGGTAGCTACGCTCCCGCTCTACAAAACACAATTTTCTTTCTTTGATCTATCACTTTCATCTTTTTTTTTTCTCTCGTATTATTATACTGTGCATTGTTTGGAGCCTTTGCTTAGTAGGGTTATTCAGGTCTTCCTGTGATAGAGTGGATTATCTGTTTATCTTGGCTGTTTAGAGCAAAATGAGCCGATGTAGGAGATGTGCTAACAAATTTGAGGTCAATTTTTGTTTATCAAAGATGGAAAAGGTTATCTTTGTTGATTAGGGCTGCAACTAATGACTATTTTAATAGTCGATTAGTCATTGACTATTGAAACAATTAGTCGACTAATCGGATTATGAATCACATAATTATGAAATGGCAGTTTTTTTAACTACCAGCTTTTACATTTAGCATGAGGTTATTTAAAATGCATACCTGTCAAGTCTCTCCCCAGCCAAAACAAGAGACTTGACAGGTGTATTTTACCCCGCTGTCCTCTTCACTTAAATTTCCCGTATTATAATGTAATAATTTTGAAAAATTATTCATGCCGCTCAAACTGAATTCTTTCACTAGCCTCACGAGAACTGCCACCTGCAGTAGCCTGGGTGGCAGTTTCCGCGAGGTTAGTGTAGACAGGTTGGTGTAGTCCAGAAAAACTGGACCTCGGCTGGGCTTAGTGTTTCAAACTTAAAAAAACGACAGCGAAATCCTCCGCTGTCGCCGTGTTCAGGCCTCAGCGCTCCCCATGTGTCGAGCACTGTATACATAAAGCCTTCTTACTGCATCCCTTCGTACACTTTGGCATCGAGCAGACCTCACTTCGACTCCCATGACTAAACATGGCCGCTAGAGATAGACGGACAGGAAGACGTCTCACTCCGTTTTAAAAAAAAAATCACCAGTTAAAAAAAAACAAAAAACTTCTATAATCAACAATTAAATTCGTCATGAACTATTTTTATTGTTGATTATTGTCGACAATGTCGACTAATGGTTGCAGCCCTATTGTTGTTAGACAGCTTGAACATACACAAGTTGGGGAAGGTAATCTTGCTTAGTGTTCTGTGTGGAAACCATGTTTGTGTGACTGTTTTTCAGCTATGAGCCATTTGAATGGCCAGCGTCTTCATGGCAGAGCCATGCGTGTGACATTGTCAAAACACACAACAGTTCAGCTTCCCAGAGAAGGCCATGAGGACCAGGGCCTCACAAAGGATTACAGCAACTCTCCGCTGCATCGTTTCAAGAAGCCTGGCTCCAAAAATTACTCTAACATCTTCCCACCCTCTGCAACGCTCCACCTCTCTAACATACCGTGAGTGCTATAGCAGGAGTCTTCCATTTCCACTCTCACTCAGCATTTGCACACCCAACTCTTTTTCCTTTCTAGTCCCTTTTTTTTCTCTCTCTCTCTTCAGGTGTTTGTGGCATGATTTTTAAGCATGCAAGTGTGTGTTTGTAGGGTCTATCTTGCCCCCCCCCCACACACAACACACACACTTTTTTCTCTTCTTGTTTTACCACTCCAGAAACAGGAACGTGCTGGTTTGTAAAAGAAATGTTAGGCTGCAAAGCTTTTTAACTTCACTCACCCCTGTTTTGTTTTCAGGCCTTCTGTGGTGGAGGATGATCTCAGGAGGCTATTTGCCAGCTCAGGAGCAACAGTCAAAGCCTTCAAGTTCTTTCAGTAAGTTTTAGTCCATTTAAACCCAATTTTCTCAAGTTGTTTTTTGTGGCACCTTTTTTCTTTCTTCAGAGCACTCTGCAACCTTAATTTAAGGCAGTCAATTTAAGCAAGAGCTGCTATGAAGTATTGTAGATACATAGAGGAAACCTAGTCTTTCAAGTACAAAGAAGCAAATGGAAAAACAGTTCACATAAAACTTTTGTGGATTTTGCACTTTGAGAACAAATTTTTATTTATTTTATTTAATTTTTTAACAGAAAAGACCGCAAGATGGCTCTGATCCAGATGGGCTCAGTCGAGGAGGCAATTGAGTCCCTCATCGAGTTCCACAACCACGATCTTGGGGAGAACCACCACCTTCGAGTGTCCTTCTCCAAGTCCACCATCTGAGTGCCTCCTTTCACCCTCCAAGTTTATTGCCATCTGAATGCTACTACTCTGATGGTTGCCTTCAGTGGAAATGACCACGTTACTTATTTATAGCTGTTTCTTTGAATGTTGCTCCTTTCACAGCAAATCATTCCCCATCATTAAAATTGTTTGATGTAATTCTCTTCTGAGCGCAAAAAAGTTGGGGCAACTTGATTTTTGGCTTGGTATATGTTGTAAACTCTTAAGTTGGTGTCGAAGCTTTTTAAATTAAAGTCAAACAGTCCTTACGACTGGCATGAGGTGTTTGAAAAGTCAAGAGATCTTTGAAAGTTGGGGAAAGCATGGATATAATAATGATGGCACTATTAAGGAAGGTCCTGCTTTTATGCATGCTGGTTCACTATCCTGTCTTACTGGGACAGCCATCATTATTATACCTTTGCTTCCCCACTGTGAATATACTCAGAAGGTCTGCTGTGAAAGCGTCTATTTTCAGCATTATACTTCAGAGAGGGAAAAAGAACCTGAATTTGATTATTATGCCATCTTCATAAACTGCAGCAAGTAGTTCTTGTTCATTTCTCCCTACAGGCATTTCAGCCATGAGTTACTAAACATTGCTTGCTTCATTAATCTGTTAAAGTAACAGCATTCTATTATTCAGACACTGGTCACTTACATGGTAATGTCCCTCATGTCTTCATTCAGATGTCAATGACAACGATGGAGTAAGCCACAATACCAGCAAATGACTTTAGTGTGAGCAAGTACTGTCAGTAACAACTGCAGTGAAGTGTAACCACACTGCAGTATTCTTTCCATCATTGTCACTAAGAGCAGGGTTGTGTCTGTTGCACAATGCTGATCATAGGGCTGTACGCTGCTCCTCCCACAGGCACCCAGTCTCTTACAGATCTTCAAATATAAAAAATGTTACTGTATCTTATTGCTGTTTAAGGCATTCTCTAGTTAGCTGAGCAACTAACAGATGCACTAGAGACATGGACAGCGGTAATCTTGTTCATGCGTACCCATTACTGTGACTGCGTGAACTCAGACTTGTGCTATGTTGAAAGGTTAGGTTCAATCTAGTAAAAATGCTGCCACAGCTTTTCCGAGTAAGATCAGGGTGTTCATTTAGCACAAATCTGGCACTTTCAGATGCTGTCAGATTATTGGAAGGGATTGGATGTCTGAAAGGGGCTTATTGCTTTGTCTTTTAAGCTTTGTTACACTTGCTAGGTCTTGTTTGTAAGAATGTAAACACTGTTCACATGAAACAGTTCATCTAAAACTTGGAGATCAGCAAGTGGGATTGAATCTTTGTTGGGAGGGGTCTCTAATCCAGTACAGGTGAAGATGTTGGTGACTAAATAACACCCCCCCCCCCCACAAAAAAAAATGAGGTTACATATGGGGTCCTGGGAAAGGGGCAACATTCAGAAATGGAACATATTTGGGTTTTTTTTTAATTGGAGGGTGAAGTAGAGGCAGCTGCTGAACTGTCCTTTTATGACCAAATCACTTAAACACCCTCCGCCACAGATGTATGCTTATGTGGATGAATTGTATCCGCACCAGACACACTTCAGCATTCCTTTTTATTACAGTAGTTGTGTTGTGTGTGTGTTTGCCTTTTTGAAATGCCACTTTGAACCTGTTAGGCCAGTGAGAAACGGTTTAAGACAAAGGAATTAGTTTTGACTCGGAGACCATCAAACAACTTATTTTCCAGTGTCCGTTTTTTTTTTTAATCCTGACTTTCCACCAATTTACTTCTCGGGATCCATACCACTATCAGAAGTTATTCAGTAGTCCTGTTTCACAGCAGCCATTTTAATGTGAAATGGAAAGTAAGCACAAGTGAAGGTTCTGTAATGTTTAGGTGCAGAGCTGTAATTAATGTGATTAGTAACACCCTCCTATTTCATATCTCAGTGGCTGCTGTGAAAGAGGCCCGTTTGAATGTGTTCTTTCACTGTCTGTCTCTGCAGTTGTGTGCCTTACTTTGAATTTGCTCCTGCCAGATTTGCGCTGGCTTAATTTGGAAATGCTATGGCTCTCAATTATCCCCCACCCCCACACCCTTTAGATTGTTACCAGCATTGTTAAAATGAGGAAGAGTGGCTCATTTAATCTTGTTTCTTGTTAAAAACAAATGTTTATCTTTGTATGCATATAGCTCCATTATATGTATCTAGAAACTGAATGTAAGTTAGTTAGGTGCTTAATATCCTCGCTAGGTGATGTAGCTCTGTTAGGTGTATCATTGCAGGCATAGAGCTGTATTCAGCCTTCTTGTCTTACAGACTCCTTTCACTCCCACTTAGTCCTCAGGACAGTGGTGTTTGGGGCCTCATTTAACCACATTGCATTCATATATATGTGGACACCATATATTCATTTATTTCTTCTTTTAAACGTTGAAATTTTTTGTATCAATTCTAAGCTTAACTGATAGCTTTTGTAGTAGCTCGGTTTGATCACTATCTCAGTGCCTTGACTCCTTACGTTTTTAAGGCCGAAACAGGCGTGGTTAGTTGATTTTACCTCTCATTCAGGTGTTGTATCTGATCCTGTCTACAAAGATGCCTTTATCCCATTATATTCAGGTAATCTTATCTGTGAGAGGGCAGCTTGGACTCAATTGTAAATTGATGGTAATGACAGTCTTGGAAGGTGTTTAAAACCCCAGTATATATATTTTTTCTTCTTAAATTTATGATACCAGAATTACAGGGTGAGAGAGCCCTCACCCAGTGCCCTGTCTGTGTACACTTAGGCCACAGTCAGGTGTGTTCAGTGCACTTTTTACTCGTAAATAGATCCATCACGCTGAAGTCTTACACGTTGTCACATTCCTGTGTGCCTCAAGCACCAGTTTCCACAGCCTTGACCACTGTTGTCTTGGACCAGATACAGATGTGCTCTCTCTATTTTTGTAAGATTCTTATGCATGATTTAACAAAGCTTCATGTAGCTGCAGACGGTTATTGCTGTTAAGGACCAAAGTATGTTCTAGCCTTGCTGTTTTGTAGTGTTGTGATTTCTTAAGAGTTTTTTTTTTTCTTTTCACGTTACAACAAACACGAGGCTTCATTTCCTATTTCTATTCCTCAGATGCCTTGGAAAAAGTCACATTAAGTTAAATTGCCTTTTGATTAATACTGTATGTTTTACCCCTTTTGTTTGATTGACTTTACAAAGAGCCTGCTTTGGTAGACATCACTTAGAATGGATACTTAATTGAACCACAGTACTAGCTGTGATGTTGAGAGTGTAGAAAAATTGTATGCCTTTTCAATTTTGTTAAAAGCTTTTATTTTTCCTGTTTTTTTTATATGGGGGTGGGGGTATTGTATGAAGCGGGGTTGATGGTTGTATATATTCATGTTTTTGTACCACAAAATCATTTGGATTACATGCATACGTTCAAAACATGTATATTTTGATAAAACAGCACAGACCTATTAAGCTCTCCTGAGCTGTAAAACAAAAATTACTTTTGTAACACAAAGACATTAAACCTATATGAACACAGAAGTGTCTCTGTATGTGCCCCGCTCCCCCCCTTTTTTTTGGCATTCTGATCTTGTCTCTTGCATCTTCTGCTACCTTCAATAAATCTTTAGTTTCTTTCCTTCATCTGGCCTCCATTTGTTTTCTGTCTCTTCCTTGCTTTACTTCTATACCAGGTTAACATCTTGTAACATTTTCAAAATTTCTCATCCTGTTTACTAGTGGTGGGGTGTTTTTTTGGTTAATATCCTTTACTATGTTTCCAGCTTCATACTCATCCCATCTAAACTTGACTGACAGCTCATCTGGACACAGCTCAATCCTGTTACAGTTCCTTGATGAAACAACTGTAGTGATTATGGGTGGGAGGGGGATGTGGTGAGTTAATTCAATATGCCCCACTGGATACTTACTATTCTCACTGATTCAGAAAAATCCTCCCGTGCTCTCATTTGACCTTTAAAGTTTAGCAGGTGTAACACTCAGGAGAGGCGTGATGTTGCTGTGGAAACGAAGTCACTGCATCTCACAAGATGAATAATTAAGATAAAATGTGAGTATAGCAATCCAGCATATCTGGCATCCATGCTTTTATCAGAATTCTGCTGGGGTGTGAGAAGAAGCGAACCAAAACCACACTCAACTTTTTGATATACACCCTTTTGTCCACTAGGGGGAGTTCTTGCTCTCTGGTGGTGATCAAAGGTTGCAATACAGAGGTGACTTTACCTGCCACTCACACAATGTCAGTAGTTAGTGGCTTAATCTCAAGTGCTTCCCTGGGCTTTCTGGCATTATACCCTTTATTTTATTTTTATCCTCTTTCTTCTACGATTTCCTTGCAGAGCAGTGGAGAGGATTAACCTCAGCTCTTCCTTACCTTTGGAGAGGGGGACAAATGAGTAAAGAATTGAGCCCACTGGTGTCTGTATTTGTGGCTGAGAAGACCTGGATATTGTTGTATAATGCTAGCAGCTTGTGGAGCACAAACTTAAATTTAGTGAGCTCCAGCTTGGTTTGAATTTCACATTCATTTTTCTGGTGCTATTACGTTGCACAGAAAAGCATGGCTTGAAGGTCATATTAAAGAAAGATGTCTGTCGGAGATACTTGAGCACAACCAAAACGAAAAACCTCAATGATGTTTGAGCGTGCTAAAATAAGGTGGTGCTGCCCCAAAGTTAGATTTTTATGTTTGAATTCGCCAAGAATTGCAACAGGTCTCACATTTCATGGTCACCTTTTTGATGCTGCCTCTGAGACTTTGGTTTCCATGCAGCATCGTCATTTCACTCTATCAAGGGTAATTTTGAGTAGAGACCAGTGCACACAGAATCCTCTTTGGAATACACAAACAGAAAGACATTATATACTTGTATGGAAGGGTAAATTAAATAATATGATCCAAATGTAAATTTTCTTAGCTCACAGAATATGCTAATTTGCATTCAGAACATTTATATTCGAAGATTGCACTGATTCACAAGTTACTCGACACCAAAGAAGCCCTTTCTACTAAACTCCCTTTCACTGTCTAAAGTATCCAGAATGCCACTGCATGTACACTTTCAACATAAGTATGCAATTTGTGCAATCATACCCCACCTCCTCTCCATTTGTTTGCCAAATGCAGACCCTTGGGGTGTCCCTCGCTCGGTCCCGCCAGTGCCCATGTGCATGGGACTAAATGAAACCATGTGGCATAGTAATCCAACCACATCTGGCAACATTTATTTACATTAGTACTGCGGTCTCTAATCAAGCAAGTACTGGCAAACAAAGGCCACACACAAATGAAAACCTCATGCTTAATGAATGGGGGCAGGGTGGACAAGTGGTTCAAGACTGTTCTGTGTCTTGAACCACAATTACAATTTCTGACATTTTCAATCCCTAAAACAGCCATTTAAGTTGGGACAAGGCTGAGTCTAAATGGCTGGTTTGTGAGTGAACCGTTTGAAAACACATTGGACTTTTGAGGCCTGACGCTTGCACTGCAGAGTTAAACTGCCGTGCAATCACAGGCTTAACCAGCAATAAATTCTAGGATTTAACACCACATTAAGGAGGCATGCATCCTCATGCTGACTCTGACCAACACTCTTAGATTTAAGTTCACCTAAGAGGCTGTAATGTCAGAATCCACCCAACACTGTTTAGTCTGCACCGCTTACATGAGCTTTAGACTCCAATTAAGAGTGTGAAGGAGCAAAAGTATGAAACTGAGGTGAAGGATGTCTTTGGTCTATAGTGTTTCCTCTTAAGAAAGCCATCAGGAGACTATCCACCTGTTTACATATGCACGCCTCAGACAGATGTTGAATAATTCATCCACCGAGGCGGACAACATGCAGCTGTATTTGGGTTATGGGGGTGCATGGGTTCTCTCCCTGCCTGAATTTGAAGCCCAAATTATAGGCATTACTTTGCAGGCAGAGCAGGGCAGAGGGAAAAACTAGGCCACTTTGCATAAAGGGTCCAACCAAGAGGCACAATGAGATGTGAAGGATGAAGCTGCAGAAATCTTGGGTTTAATATATCAGGGCCTTTTAGGTTTGGAAAGCTTGGGACAAAAAACTTGGATGTGATTTTTGGGGAAACTGTCTTGTAGGAGCATCAAAGTTGCTTCGAGGCCGCTCTAGAAACCCGTTTTAGTTGCTCGTGAGTGTGCAAATTGTTTTGCTCTCTTTTCATTTTGTTAACGTGGTGATGCCCTTCTAAGGAATGCAAATGGACTTGTTGCAAAACAGTTTTCTTCAATCAATCCTCATCTTGTAGAGGGTGGATTGATCCTCGCTGGAGCTCATTCTGCACAACATAGCCTTATCAACACGTGTTCGAAAGCGCATGGATCACTTGTACACCAGTGTAGTTACTCTATCGCCCTCCTTTGGGGAGGGAATAACGATGGATGCGTTTTTTGCAGAGTAGTCGCAGGACAGATGCATCAGTGGTGGCAGCGCTCTGTCAGACATCTATCTGGAGGTTTATGGCTCACAGGTTTTAGACTCTGTGCTGCCTCCGCTTGCCATTTGGGCCTAATGGACACTGATGGAAAATGACTCCACTGTTCCAGCGATCCATCAGACACCCTCTTTCTCTCTCCATTTATCAGGGAGCAGCTTTCAAACAGTGAACTTGGTGGGCGCTTTACATGCCACGATAAGATCCAAATAAACAGTCTTCAGCCAAACTGATGATTGTGGTGAATAATGGATTCAACTTGAGCTATAATATACCATTTCTCTCTGGGGGAGGTCTGTCTTAACGTCAGCTATTTATACTAAAATTTCGAATTCATGTCACAATAAAAAGTCATTTAACTGCCTCGAATGAAGTGTTTAACTGAGTTGAGAGTTTCCTCTATACATCTCTGGCTGCGTATGGCCAGGGCGCAGTGAGTCAGCCAGCCACGAGTCCCCAGAGGGAGCGCAGCACAGCACGGCTCCAGACCCCGCCCGCTCAGAGGAAAAGCGAGCGCGAGATGGAGAGAGGGGGTGGGGGTTACTTACACCGAGTCGGGGTGCCGGTGAGTGATGTTGCCGCTATAGGTGGAGGTTGTTCGGGAGCGTGTTGGGATTAAAGCTGTGCTCATCGACGGCTCCCTTGCTGCGCCGGTCAGCGTGACGCACAGAAAGACGCGCAGTGGCTGGAGTTGCACTGGATTGGAGCCAGCGGCAGCGGAGGAATCGCCAAGTTGAGGCGCTGTGAGAGCTTGTGGTTGTTTAAGAAGGATGCTCCCGTCTTACAAATGTTATCGTGTGATAAGTTTGTGCAGAAAATAACGAAACGGAGCGTGTTTTTGTGCGGAATGCATTTCCTTGAACTGTAATAAGAGAAAAAGGTCAAGTGGACGCAGTTTTTGGCAGCGAAGAGATTTGCACCGTGGAACGAGCGGAAAAAAGCGTGCGCCAGGCGCAATAGAAATCTGGGTAAACAAATCTGACGGCCCGGTTTGGCGTTATTTTAAGTCTGCTGATGAGCTATGAGATCACCGACAGAATTATAAACCTCGGATAAATTCTGGAATCTAATTATCATTTTTCTGGAAAGAAAGAGCGAGACGGGATCTAATCCAGGTAGCGCATCTCCCTCCGGCTGCGCGTAATGGGAGAAAACTTTTGGACCTTGCAGAGGAGACGCACAAGCAGCATCCCGCCGTCGACGCTTTTGTAAATACCATGTAAATTCTTCTTTTATGCGCAACTGGCCAAGTTTGAAAATGAATTTCAAACATTCAGTATGACTTGAAACACCACAGAGCATCAAGCCAGTTAACGATCCCATGAGCCGCCGACCCGGTTTTGTCAGAAGACGCGCAGAAGGACACTGATGATCTAGAGAGGATTTCTGGAGCAGCGACAGCAGCGCAGTGAAAGCCTGATATCAGTTAGAAGTAAAAGACTCCCCCTAGATGTCTATGATGTTGTGCCAGCTCGGGCAGAAGTGTGTGATGGAGGTGGTGTTGCTGGCCATCCTGTCTTGGGTGTCCGTGTGGGCGGAGGAGAAGATCATATTTGACAGACACGCTGTTTACTGGAATAGCTCCAACCCCAAGTGAGTTTTAGTAGGAGTTCGGCCTGAAGGTGTGTGTGTGTGTGTGTGTTTGAAACATTATTTATCTAGGCTACCTGCGTGCTATATATGCCCCTCAAGAAGCATTACTCATATACAGCTAAACCTTGAAATGTTGAGGAAGCTACACAGTTTTGGGTTTTGTCATATTCTGTCTGATCACATCAGTCTTATTTACAATTCATGTCTGTTTCAGCAGTGTTTTGGCTGCGATATGTAAAGATGCAATGGTGGTTGGTGGTTGGTGTTTTTTTTTTTTTTTTTTTTAAAAAGAGAGCAAACAACACACACACAGAGACGGGGGCAAATGGAAGTGTGTGTATGTGTGTGTGTATGAGAGAGAGAACCCTGGGTATTTTATTCTGTGGCACAGAGCGCTCCTTTTGTCTTAAACAATGAGGGCATCCTGCCTCCTCTTCTCATCAGTGTCTAGAGACTTAGTCCCTCTCCCTCACTCTCTCTCTCTCTCTCTCTCTCTCTCACACACACACACACTCACACACACATACACACAGCCTTTACCTTTCTTTCAACACAAGTGCTCTTGTGCAAAAACACATCCATAAATAAACACAAAGCCGCACAAGGATGCACGCACATTAACACACACAACACACGAATGGTTGTCTTTAGCCGTCTCTCTCTCTCATTGACATGGGGCAGAGCACACTGGGTCCGTCTGTCTAATGGTTTGTGACAACCTGGCCAGCCTCTTTCTCTCCATCTCTTCTTCTCCCTCTCCTCCTCCTCCTCTTCTTTTTTTTTTGCCTCCTTCTTTCTCCCAGGTAGATAAATAAACATTGAAAGTGCTCCCTCTCACTCACGGCTGAATTAGTCCAAACTAACTGCCCTGTCTCTCTGCAAAACACACACACACACACGCACACACACACACACAGAGCTAACAGGCCTGCCTCTGACTGCATCACTGTTCCACAGAAGGCTTCTCAAATATTTAACAGGCAAGGGGGAACATTTTCTCCCTTTCTCGATGTCTCCCTCTCCCTTTCTGTCTTTCTTTTCGTCGGTCTGTGCACCTGCTTTCTCATCACACATACATACACCAACACATTGCAAACGTCACAGGGAAAATTTAAGCCATACTGATGGTTGCTGGGGGCGCTGTTATTCCGTCAGGGTCGTATGGTGAAGCTGAAGCAGAAAGGGGGTACATCAAAAATGCATTGCTGCTAAAGCAATGAATCTAGGCTCTGGAGCCCTGGCGAGGCTGGTTCCCCCTGTTAGACTCTGGCTCTGTCACTGCTCATGCTGCGCCTTTTTCTGCACACACACATGCATGCAGGTCCATCCCTTGCTGTAATCCTTTGAGGATTACAGCAAGTTTTATGAGAGACTCAAGGCTGGCAAAAAGAGATGAGAATACTGACACTCAAATCATTGCAGCTTATGGAAAAATTTAATGGAGGATCTGCTTTTTTAAATATCTGTGTTGTTTTGGTTTTAAAATGTGGGTTAAATTTTTAAGTTTTTGCCTATTAGACTGAGATTTGTTTTCTCACCAAGTTATTTGTTTGGTGGGGTTTGCATTTAAGTCCAACAAGATAAGAAACAAGAGCAGAGACTCAGATGATCAAGCAGGTAAAGAAGCCTGTCAGGGAGGGAAAATGAAGGTTATTGCAACCATTCTTATTGCAGAAATATAAAACTATAAAACTTTCATGTTATACGTATTTACAGGATAGAAGTGGAATGTACCTATATGTTAATTTTCTTCCTCACAATTTTGCTTATTCCCTCTCAAATCCAGATTATTTTCATACTTATTTAAATGTATTTTTTTGGAGTCAAACTGGACGACAAGACGACAAGATTTGTCTTCATCTAGCTTGGTCTTCAAGGTACAAAACAAATGTGTCTGAAGCATGACTCTAGGGCAAGAATTTCCAAAGGTCTCTCACCTATTGACCTAGATTAGGATTTAGTCACCAATAACTGAAGCTCAGAGAACAAATGCAAAAGTGCGCCACCGCATCCAAGCAGCAGCTTTTGTCTGTGGCAGCGAAATGACACCAACAGCTTGGAAAATGAACAGCTGTGTGTCTTAATTGATCACACAACATCAAGCACGCAGCTTGTATTGTGCGTTGCCTCTTCACGTGTTCATCAAAAGTTTGCTCACACCAGAGCAACTCGAGGAGGGTGTTCTCCACAAGGTCACGAGTACTGAGCTGGAATTTGTAGGACTGATAATCAATCAATCTTTCTGTGTTTCCAGTGAACGGGGACGGCATGAAGTGACAAATCACTTTGGAATGGTGGAAAAACACTGCAATCTAACTTTTATGTGACCTTCTGGGGTTACATCTGTGTGCTTTGGAGTTTTAAAACTTAATCAATGAAGCTCTTAAACCTCAACTTAAATGCTTAAATCCTCCCATTATACTATTAATGACATGATAGCATTTATTTTAATGTTTCAGTGTTAATGCAGGTAACTTTATTGTTTCAGTCTGCTCTCACTGCCCTTATTTAGTCAAATAAAGTTCACTGTGCACTACAGTGACAGGCGAAATTAGTGACCAGCTGGCGATAATGGAGAGTTTTGCTGCTAAGCAGGCACATACAGTGTTGGCCACGTAATTAGTAATTGTTTGTCTGGGCTGAGGAGAGTTTTTCTACCTGGAAATCATTTTATGCATCCAGCCATGCAGTTGGAAATGCAAATTTAATTGATCATTGCATTTCTTTAAATACAAAAGCTACTTACCCAAATTTCACTAAAATTTGGAAGGCAAGTGGAGCATGGGTTAGAGGAGATGCAATGAAATATTTGTGCTCTCCAGTTGCCTCTGAAGTGTAGTCTGTGTGTTTAAAGCATTGATAAAATTATGTCCTGACATTCAATTCAACAGCAGCTGGTTTCCCAAGAGACATTGTGCCAGTTACACAGAGAAAGGCTGGAGACCTTTACTGGATTTACCTTCAAGTAACAATTGAGTCAAATCAAAATCTCAACATAAAAAAAAAAAACTGCATAGGGAAACTCAACTGGTGGTAAAATATTTTATAGCTTTCAGGCAAACGGATCCTTTTAAGAACTGACCTATCTTTGTAGTCTTGGAGGACACTGTTACAACATATTTTACCCAGTACCTGTGATGTTTTCCAGCTGCTTCGGTTAGCGCTTCGTCTCTGTTTACCTCAGTCGTTCTTGCTCTACTTTTTTCCTGCATGTTTCTCTGAGATTAATCACCATCCACACTGACATATTTTAATTGTTTTTACCTGCTAATTAATTGCGCTGCCAGTATGTTGGCTGCGCCTTTAAGGAGTGCCTTGAGCTCAGCAACGCTAACCTGGATAAATCAACAAAAATAAAAAATAAGTTAAACAAATGTTCCCATTTGAGGGAGGCGGCATACTACAAATTGGCCAAACCCTTTAAATCTCTGCCTCTGACTCTCAGCAGGCCTATCTCTTTCAAGGTCTTGCTGGATAATAGAAAATGTATGAGATAATCCAATTCAAACGGCTCTGGCCACTTTTGGTCACGGTGGGGAGCAACACTCGTGCATTCTCCGATTGTTGCCCATTCTCCTGTTGTGATAATATACATGGTGCTGCACAATAACAGAGTACCATAACACACATTATCACAACAATAATGCAACATTAGAACAGCATCTGGAAATCTCCCAGATTCACATAAAGGGATTTATGCCACATGCAGGAAGGAATATATGAGAAGCACACACACACACACACACACACACACGTGCACTTATACACACTAGCTAGATTTAGGTCACAAACTCACACACAGTCACAGACAAGCAGAATGGCTGCCCATTGAATACAAGGTTAGGCAGTCCCCATTTTTCTATTTACTTGCTGTCATGCGCACACGTACACACATCAATGGAGGCTAGATATGGGACACACATGCGCAGCCAGATTGGTTTTCTATTCAGTAAAAACCCATCCTTTTTCCTGTTGCTGGCTTGCACACAGGGCTGCACTTGCACACACACAATACTGAGCCCCTTTCTGGCTCCCAGGCCCATATTATAAAGCTCGCAGGTGAGGGGCTTTGTTCACCCCAAGCAGCTAATGTGCTCAGTGCAATGGGCTCTCCTGCACACACATTCTCTGACACACACATAGAGTACACTGGCTCAATGGTCCAGAAGGAGCACCTTATCTAATCCCATGGTTTATCCTTCAAAAGACTTTCTTTTCCTTCTCTTCTTTGTTCCTCCTCTCTTCATCTCTGTGTCTTTGAGGAACTCCGTGTCAGTGAGAAGCGCTGATGGTTGACGACACTCTCATTCCATGGGACAGAATCCATCTCCTTGGAGAACTCACACACAGAAATACACGCACCCACACAGCCTTTGAGGAAGAAGCGACTCATGCATCGAGCACTCGCGCACTCATACATATACTGCCCACAGAAACCTTTAAATGCAAGCTCGGGTCCATGCGCACACCTAATATGCATGCGGTCCATACTCACGTGGAGCACATCACAAGTCGGTGCGCATAAACCCCCACACACTCACTGTCTCCCCATTGCGTCCCCTGTGGCGCACTGTGATATGTGTAGTCACTTGCACTTCCTCAGCCATACCACACACATACAGACTCACGCACACACAAGATTTGCATCCAATTTACATGTCGACTTGTAGTCACCCCCGCTCAGTTACTGACAGTTTGTCAGACTCAAACTTGCCCTTGGGTTAAATCTATCTTCCACTGGCACCACCACCACCTACTCCACCTCTTTTTCTCTTCATCTTTCTTCCTCTATCAAGCTCCCATCTTCCACTTTCTCTCATCTCCTCTCTCTTCTATCACTTCTCCCCCCCTCGCTCATCCCACTGGGATGCGGTTTGCATGTTTTTCTTGTACAGGACTCTCGACTGTCCACCTTGCCTCAGGCAACATTTTTCTGTACATTAAAGCTGCACTACATCAAGTTATACGTTCATGCTTTGACCCGTGTGACCTTGTATCGGTTTCTTTAAAATATCAGCACAGCTGTGGGTCATGTTGTAAGAAACCTGTCTCAAGAGTTATCTGTGGAATCCATTCCCTCTGGTCTTGAGCTAATGATGATACTTAGAGTAATTAAAGTCAAGGCCGCTACCTCACAAATTATTTCTCCCAGCTCAGCAGGAGAGACACAGTTACATAACAAGATCTAGTGTAGCAGATCTTAGTCATCAGCAGATTTAATGCAGTGATTGGCAGTGGGTGGGTCATCTGGATATCCGGGGGCATTGGGGTGGAACAGTGTGTTTGCTGATGTTGAAAGCTCTACCAGTGCAGCTGGCTTAAATATGGGTGCATGATATTTGATGACACGGATGGTATTTTATGTCTGTTGAATGATAATGCAAGCCAAGAGAAAGACAGCATGCAGTGTAATGATAAGGAACATCTGAGGAAAGCTAAGACACTTTTATATATCGAAGAGGTTCCCATCCTTTTTCATCTGACATGCCCCCACAGCCCTGTCAGGTGGACAAAAACTCATTCCCCAACAGCATCTGTCACCTTCAGATGTGTTCAACTGAATTCATTTCAGACTGGACTGGTTTCAGCGTACCTTTTCTCTATTATAGTCAGTCAGAGAACTTCGAATGATTTATTACAGCAAAAGAATATAGTTAGATTTTAGCATGTAGGCTCTAAGTTCATCACTCCCCACAATTTGATACGCATAAAATTGGGAAGTGATGAGTTATTATCTCACCAGAGCCTACAGGAGGATGCTGGCGTGGTAGAAGGCTGAAAACAGCACCATTGACATGTCAGAGATAAAGATGGGGAACTGCAGCTTAAATTTACCACCAAATGTGTTTGGTATGTTATATGGAAGCTTGTTTCCACCACAGAATTTTTAAAAATATATATAATTATTTTTTTATTTTTTTTATTTTGTTATTCATATGTGAAAATTTCAAGTTACTAATTCAAACTTTTGAGAAAATAACTTGAAATTTTGAGTTATTGAGTCAAAATTTTAGGATAATAACCTGAAATTTTGACTTAAAGATGGCAAACAAACAAAAACAAAATGACGGAAACAAGTATCCATAAATTATTAAAGAGTGAGCAAGTATTATATAGCCTGAGAGCAAGTTCACAGCTTTCATTTATATATTTCCATACCTATTATCTTACTAGTTTTAATGTGGTACTTCTCAATTTATGAGCTATTAGCAACTTATTTATTAGCACCTTGATGAATACCTTTTTATTTTTGCTGATAGCTAGTAGTTTCAATTGTTTATCCATACTTTTATCTTGCTAATTCAGCTGTTAATCTATATTATTAGCTAATAATGTAACACAGTCCTTACTTTTTAGCAGAACAATTCTTAATAACTTACAGCTGCTTATTAATTATTTTAAAGGGTATGGTGATTCAGCTGATTATTGACTAGGTTTAGCTAACAGTTTTATTTGTTCATGTTGTTAAATAGTAAGTACATCTATTGGACACACCTTTAGTTTATTTTTTATTTTTTTTACAATGGTGTTTCTGCTTCAGTCATTTTTGCATTCCCTTAGGTCACCATTTTATACTGCTTTTAAAATAATTTTTATTTCATTGTTAGCATCTCTTTTCTAGCTTGTTTCTGCAACTAAAAAAGAAAGAAGTCAATCTTTGAATTATCTCAAAAATTCGACTAAATAAGTATTAAATACAAATAATGAGAAAGCAGTATGAGAAAGATGGTGACCTAAGAGAAACAGAAACATTTTGATAAAAGAAAAAAAAATGGTAGAAGAACTTGGGACTTAGGGATGGCAAAAAGAAAATTAAAATTCAGTGGTGGAAACAAGCTTCCATACTTCTTCAAATACTTCAATGTGTGCCCATGGTTAGGAATCACTGGCATATAAGGTAGTAAAATAGAAAGACACCCTTGACCTCCTGACTTTTAGACTGAAGACACTTTTATATAATTAGTAATAGTTTTTATTGTGGTCTCTATTAATGAGATGGAAATGCCTTGCCCTTATGAGTCAATATATTTTTATTCCGTTCTCCTTATTCCCCATGACCATCGTCATCATTAACATTAATATAATCAGCATCAAATCAAAACATTAACCACGGCCATAATCTTAGCCATCGCCCTCACTGTCACCAACTTAATTTTCTTCATCAAAACTTTAATCACTGCTGTTATGTTCCCCGCTGTCTTCATTATCCCCATCATCATCATCATCTTCATAGACATCATTAGCATCATCATCATAATCAACACTGATTTCACGTATGTAAATAAACACCTTTATTATTTTTTTAAGGAAACCACATGCTCAGCAATGTGATAGAGACTACTACCTGCTTCTGAAATTTAAAAATCCAAAAGCAGATATTCATCAAACAGCATTTTAAATTAAAGCGGAGAGAAAATAAACGTGCAGCTGCAACAACTGAGTACAGTTGGGGTGTGAAAAGGCTCTGGAAATATTTGCTTCTGCACGAATTCTGAGATAATTTCCTCAGCCTGGTGGCTGAAAATGCAGATAGCCTAAAACAACCTTTGTTAAAGGTCTTTTGTCCCTTGGGCTGTCAGGGACAATGACAACACCAGATGAACTATTACAACTGCATTGTGAATAGATGCGTACCTGTCCTGAATCTTTAATCTATCAGCTGTAGACTTTTAATTTATCTGTTTACAGTTTCTGAGCTGAGGCTGAAGACAAATTTCCAGCCTGGATTGGATAATGATGACGGACGTTATCATTATCACCTTCATTGTCATCCTCATCCGTATGTTCATCATCACTAATGCATTCGGTATCACCTTCATCATATCGGAATAATCAATATCATCAACACCTTCATCATCACCTGCTCTTCTCCTCTCTGTCTAGAGGCATATCAGATTAGTATGTACAGCCCTCAGAGTCTTTATTAGAATTACCCAGGATTAGACCTGGGGTGAGGATGATTTTGCAGGTCAGACGGAGGATTGCTGCAGAGAAAAAGTTTACATTCACTGAACCAGAAGGTGGCATGCATACGGACACCTTGGAGAGTCATATAAGAATCAATGGACTGAGTTAGTTTGCAGCCTCGGCAGCACCAAGCACAATTAAGTAGCGACAAAATCACAAGAGTGCTGCAACATCTGTTGGTTCTGCCTTATTATGTCCCATTAGCATAGTGTAAAATGGGGAGTTTGTTTATAGTGCCCCCATTCTGGATGAAACAAAGGTAGAGGGGTGTCCATAGCTGGCTGGGAATTAGACAGCTTCTCCCTGCCTCATCTGATGGATTACAATGCAAATGATTCACTCGCTCCCTCTTTTGTTTGACTTTCCACTCCTACTGTTTGAAAATCTACCGGGGATATTTTTCGGATGAAGATGAAAACAGTTTTTTTTTTTTTTTATTATTGCTCCAACACGTGCACGTAGTATGTGCACACACATACACATAAAAACACAAGCCAACATTCTCATGATGCTATTGTGTAGTCGGACAGGGATAAAATAACCCCACCAAAGATTTTGTTGGATGAACTTGGTTGCCAAATTGCATGGCTTTAAAAAAAAAACAAAAAAAAAACGGTTTCTCGGCAATTACGAGCATGAAGGTTGCCAGGGTCAGCTCTCACAGTTTAGTCTCACCTCAAGTGGAAAGAGAAAACAAACACATCTTCTCCTCTTCTTTTCTAAATGCCAACTTTCTCATCCTAAAAGCTTTGTGCGCCAGAGGGCATCTTGAATATTGGGTGAGGCACCATGCTAAAGGCCATTATTTCTCCTGTAATACCAGCCTCTCACCTGCTGAGACCATCCAACCATGTGCTTTCCTTCTAACTAGACTAGTGGACTCTTACTTCCCTTCCCTGCATCTTTCTCTGAGCCACATATTCCCACCACTTTCCCTCTTTTTCCACTTAATTTCTCTTTTGTTTTGATTTCCCTTCCCTTCCTTTGCTACGATTCTCTGTCCTCTTTCAGAAACTCTCATCTTGCTTCTTCTTTACAGAAAAAAACCACTGAAGTGGCTTCGTCTTTGTTATGCTCTCAACTTTTTGTCCTTCTTCATATCCACGCTCTGGGTCTAATCCTTCAAGTAGATCTTTCTGTTTCCCTTTCACTTTCTTTGTCTCTCAGGGCCAGTCCAAGGCATATAGCCAGACAGTGGAATATGTGTTATTATCAGTCTCCAACTGGTCTATATGAACACTGAACAGAAGGGGTCCCATCAGAGTATCAGGCAGGCAGAACTGAAAAGTCCTATTCTTCCGCTCGGCTAACACAATCAGCACAACCAGCCGGGACCTGAGGAAAAGTATTAGAGGGAAGCAGAAACAAGGATGGAGCAGGAATGACAATGCCCATTGTTCACGATGTATTGAGTGCAGTCTGGCATCTTTCATATTCTGGGCTGGTATCTCCCTATTTTGTCCTCTTTTATTCATGCTTTCATTCTTTCATCCTCTCTGCTGGCCTCTCTGTTCCTTCTTAAGACCCCTGGATCTCTGACTTTCTCTATCTCCCCGCTCAAACTATTTCATTCTCTTCATTAAAACAACAACTCCTGGGATCTCCCCAGGTTGTTTCGGAGACTTACATCATCATCACCATCACCGGCATAGTCATTATCATCAACAAACCTCATTAGCGGATGCTAGCAACAGAAACAGCAGCAATAATATCCTTACTCATTCTTTCAACCTGCTCCTCTGCATGAACGATCAAACGTGGGGGGAAGTTAAGTAAACATTTCATATTGCATTACTGATTCAGTGCCATGCTGCTAACATACTAAACAGATCATTACACTCATATGAGCAGATGAAATGATGATGATGATATTTTCCAACAAGCACAGACGCTTTCAGGGCAGGATTGAAAATCTGAAAAAGAGCATCGTTTCATGAAAAATGCATAGGACAGGTCTGATTTCATTTGCTCTGGAGGAATTCTTTTTTTTTTTTTTTTGTGTAAAAAAAATCATTTTTAAAACAAGGATTTTGATTTTAAGCCACTCCC